>JAAXYX010002467.1:0-17457 GCA_036851915.1 Ptenothrix huangshanensis
GAGGATGTTGGTTTCGTTGCACGGTTGCTCGGTTGGTTCCTCAGTGTGGAACACATGAAAAGAAAGAAAGAGAGCTTATTAAATTTGCTATTGAAGTGATTGAGCCATTGATTAAGGTAATGACAATGGCAATGACAACACAATGCCAGCTGATATCTACATACTTATGTATACCTAGGGAAATTGTATGGGGAGAAACGGTGTAAATTAAACCCTTGTTTTACATTATTACTCTTACCCTCGTAGTATGACGAGAAAGTGCGGGATAATTGCTTAAATATTTCCCATCATTTCATAACCTTCTTGGCAGGGACAATTAACATGTACCATTCACTCCGATTTCAAGTAGATACAGCACCTCCCAAAATATCAAACTGCATCACGAACCACCGTGACAATTTTTAAAGCCATTCTAAACTTCGCTGGGACATTGCATTGTAGTCATAACAAAGAAGGGAAGGGCTGCTACCACTAAAGCAGGTCAACCCAGTTCGTCGTTCGGTGTAAACATTCTACTATGGTAGGTATTGTATTCATTGTGAGCGACAGCCAGAAGGAAATTTCACACCTCCGGCTCCGCATCTATATATGTATCCCGGGTTATTGAAATCAATACATATTTCAAGGTGTAACCTACAATCATCTAGGATAACAAAAAGTCTCCTATATGGATACTGAAGAAATATGTGGCCATAAAATTGTAACTCTTTACATGGCTTTTGATGAAAACCTAATTACGTAACTCCTACCCTTTCCTTTTGCAGTGTATGGTATTGTCCTAAAGACGACACTAGTCCGACATACACGGTTTTGCACTTTGTCAAAAAGTTGTAATTAGGAGTTTTCTGTACACAAAGTGTTGGAGACAATTAAGATAACAAATTCTACACAAGTCTGTATACGTTGTTTGGAGCAGTTTATTATGCTAAGCACGGTTATTAATATTTAATTATATTCACTCCAGTCAGAGAAAGGAGAAGGACCAGCAGGGACGGAACCGCACTGGGCACGCAGGCTGTGCTGTGCTGTGCTGTGACTGTGTCAGTCACGTTATTTAGGAGTGAGTTTATTTTTTATACATTTCATGTAAAAGCCAAAGTTGTATGACAATGCCAACGACAGTTACAGCCACAGCCACAGCCGTATCCAAAGCTTCTCTGCTGCATTTCTCTCTCAGCAGCCGAGCATATTGCATAATGAAAAGTTTGAACTGAAAAAAATAGAAATGATTAAAACTCTTATGGGTGGAGGGAGGGGAACGTAGACCATGTTTTGGAAGACGCTTTCGTGTTTTTGGAAGGGAGAGAAATATAAGTGATGGTTGAAATAAATGGATGACGCTCACATTTTCTAAAGTGCGATCCATTTTTATTTGGTGTTGTTTGTGGTGGGCTCGCTGTTGGTGTTGGTGTTGCTGTTGTTGTACTGCTTGCTGCAGGTTTGTGTTAGTGTTGGTGGGGTATTCGGGGTATTCTCCGTACAATTTACAATGTTTCGTTTCACTCTACTGCATGTACGTAAGTCATAAAATATAAAATGTTTGCGTATTTATTTTGGGGAATAGCTTGTCACATTACTGTCGTATGTCGTAGCTTGGTCCTAACAATACAGCTGTACTGTAAACTGTACCAGTAGGTGCTTTCTTTTTCTTTCATTGAAGTACCTACTACTCAAGTGAACAACGCACATGGACATTCGACTGACTGTACTATTCTCCTGGATCCTGGCTCCAATGGCTTAGCTCCGGCTACAATATTTGCCTACGTAGACATTGTCATAGGCTGTCTCAGTGGCAAATGTATACCTCTGTATTTTTACTTGTGGGCAACTAAACATTTTGGTTTTGTTCAAGAACGATTACATAATAAACTGGGTCGCACTGCAGACATTAAAAGAAACGCTAAGAACTTTTAGTCATGAAGTTTTGTCGAGATAAACTCTCTCTCCCGACATATTTACTACACAGACAAGGCTTTCCTTACTGTTCTCATCTCCTCGGTGACTCACACTGCTCTCTCTCTCCGACAGTGCAATCCAATACAAAATACCAAATCTAAAATGCAATGAAATCAACAGAACCAACCCAAACTGTGTGGCAGTGGCAGGCGTTTAGAAAATGGAAAAGACTAAAAACAACTTTAACTTACGATTAGTGCTATCTAGGTACTTTCTCTCTACTTTGTGTCTTTGGATCCTCGGATTTGAAAGTGAATTTATTGCTGATTGCGATTTAAACAACTTTAGCTTATAAAATACATATTGTTTTATTACAAAAAAAACAACAACTTACGGTTCTAATTACTTGAGTTAAAAATATACGAACATGGAGCAGAATTTAAAAGGTTAGAATAGTATTAGGCATGCATATACCTAGTTGCAGTTATAATATATACCTAATATATTGTAATTGTAGTAATAATGGGAACGGGACATTTCATTTGTAGCTGAAATATGTAGGTATTAGAACGAAAAGGCCAACGATTTCATTTTCTTCTCGTTTAAGTAGCCATATACTTACCTATTTAAGGAAACGGAGAAACTGAGTGAGAGACCCTCGGGTGGAGTTCAGTGCTTCTACCACATATTAAGCCTTTGTACTGATACTCACATAGACAGCATCTGAACATGGCAACGAAAGGAGAAAGACATCATATTTATAGTTAGTAGTGCGGCTGTGTATAGTGAAAAGAGCGTAGGATACCTTCAAGTTAACTCTCTATTTGCAAAGCAAACGACTCTATGTGTAGAAAATGACATTGGTGAATATATAGCGTAGCACCAAGATATCTGGAGTACAGATAAAGGAAGAAACCGCAAGAATACACGCAAAACTACCCCGTATAAAATTTTAATTATCTGTCACAATGAAATGTGAGTAACGTGAGTTTCCTTTACGATCCAAGAACAAGATATTTTTGGAAATTTTGAATAGCTATTGGTATTAAATAATAAATTAAGTCTACCTCCAGTATCTGAAGCAGTAGTACATACATACATGCAGCAGAATTATTACTCACGGCTGCTAGAAATGTTACTGTTCTGAACGAATAAAGTAAAGAAACCGAGCGCAGAGCAGACGTACATAAGTACTACGTAGGTGTGTACATACACCCACAGATACGAACGTAGATACAAGTGAATTGTGAAGAGATAAAAAATCGATTTTCATGAAAAAGAGTATAAAGACATGAACTCGAACGAATAAGGGACCAATTGTACCTTATGTTGGAAATTTATAGTAACACTATTCAATCAACGGTGGGTCCATTTGAGCATACATTATTTGTATCTTAACAGCAGATGCTCACGCAAAATTAACTCATGCCTCAGAAAACGACATCAGGTAACGTTGAAGGGTAATGGTACACTCTCCGAAGTCAAGCCATGGCTTGACTTACTTTATTTAGTTAGCAAAATTATTCTGACTCATCTCGAGATGATTTTTAAGACATCTCCTACCTATCTGTTACGCGTCTTTACTCATTTCAACTCACCTCCTACTCATCTCTTACTCATCTTATCAACGAAAAAGTTAATCCTGGATTATAAATCTCTAGGCTGACTTCGGAGAGCTTATACTTATTGTGTGCATTCGTCTTCCGGCTGTAAAGTGAAGAAAAGGACAAGTCTGTAAACACGGAATTAATTAAATTTAATTAGGTAGATGTCTAACTACCTAAAACTCGCAGTACTGATATACAGAACGATGTAATGAAGCCTTACGAATGAGTTTTCATAACAAAAATTTTGTATTTATTTTATTATTAGTTTCAAAGAAAATATAATAATAATGATAACAATAATGATATACATAATATGTATGGGTACTGATATACACATATAGTGAAAATGAATCAAGGTTTCCATGAAACACTTAAACGCGTTCAATAACAATATGTAATTATTATTATGAACAATCGTCATATATAATTATATAGATTATGTAGGTAGACAATTACTCTAAAGTTATTTCTGAAACACGTTTACGTTTACTTTGACATTTTTGTTTTTAAAAACACGATTACGATCATAATTATTTGTATATATGTATGTATAATAAGTATTCATAAGTAAAACAAGTGATAATCTGAAGTAAGTAAATATTCTATGTAACGTAATACATAAGTAATTAAGTAATTCAGTAATGGATTAATAAGTTGACCTGACTAGACCTGACTTGTTCCTTCTCAAGTCTATCAAATCCATTCGACATGTTATATACACTCAAATATTATAATTCATATATAATAATTAATCATAAAATATTCAACTTACTTGAACTTAATTAAAATTCAATATATAATAATTAAGTATGTATAATTAAGTAGTCAAGCTTTTACGAGTAATAATATTCAATATCAATTCAATATCAATAATCATACGTATTTCATATATGTATCATTGAATATCATCATCATCGTCACCGCCATTTTTGCATCTTTTTTTCCTCTCAATACACGTCACATATACAACACCAGTTGACCACAGTTAATTTAAATGTAGGTAGATATTTCTTCTTGCGTCGACACACACGTACCTAGACTATCTAAATTTTTTTACGTAATCATAATAATACTTTATCAGCAGAGCTTTTGATTTTTGACTTGATTTCACTTTGACTTATATAATGTGTTCACAATGACTAGTATTAGACACAGTACGATATATGAAAACAACTGAAAGAAATGGTCTAGGTATGTAGGAGTAATAACAATACTTAATGTCTTTCTACAACTAACCGTAAGCAGGGTGTACGTAGTTATAATACAATGTATAAGAATCATAACCATCTACAAGAGAATAGAGTGACAACGAATGGTTTTTAAGTTCTAGTAATTGTAGAATATTGTAAGTAATTATGTAGACGACGCGGAGGTACGGTACGGTTTGGTACGAGAGTAACAGTGAGAAGGTCAAAGGTGACTGACTGTGTGAGTAGGTAGAGTTAATAGTTTAATTGAAGGAAACAAACTTATCACAGTAAACAACAATTTTTTGCACCTAATTTTATATCAATATCAATTATCATATCATTTTAGTTGTAGATTAATTAGTATCATATGTCAATAATTACTCATTCATTTAAATAACAATCGGTAATAATTTTTATTACATTAAAAATGAGGATGTATTTAGTTGGTTAACTATACGTTATTAAATTTAAATTCAAAATGTAGTATGATGATAGATAGTTATTATTTTCATTGATATATAGATATATATATATATAATATATTGAATATATTTTTTACTTTTTACCATTTAATATAATATTTTTGTTTCCTTGAAACTGTACGTGATTGCGTGTACATATGGATATATATATAATTATATAGATTACACATCTGTAATTGGAAATTAAGATTAAGTAGAACTTTTTGCATGTTTGAAACGTACAATTAAACAGGTAGGTTATGTCATGTAATCATTAGTAGGATCAGTTAGCTTTATCGTCGACATCATCATTTCGATCATTCCATAACATTTCATAGCATTTACACGTTCTTATTTTTTGGATAGGAATTTTGATTTTATATAACAAACTGCTTTTCTGCCAGCACCAGCATATATGCATCATCTTTCATTTCATATGTTAATTTTGTGGTTAGCAATATCGTACGAGTAATGATTTGGTTATTGTTTAGTTTGAATTTAGTTATATTTGGATGCTTGTAATAATCATCTGTCATTAATAGAAGGACTATATACTTATTTTTCTGTATTCTGGATTGAGATTTCAAGCGTATTCTGAATTCTTCCATTGAGTTGAAAGTCCGTTAAAAGAATATTGTGTTCTAATATTGTAGATTTTCGATTGTAGAATAGAATTCAAATATCATATCAATATCTCTGTTTTTTGTGAAGTTGGGCAGGGGGTATCCAGGATTATGAATTTATCCTCCATAAACCTACAGATTAGTTTTCATAACACATGATTAATTAGTGGTTAAAAAGGTACTGTGAAATTTTTTAGTTTAGGCGATTGGGAAGGCGCATCCGGTGCATACTACCTAAGGGCTATGCGGGGTCACGCCGTCCCAATTTTCTAAACTAAAAAATTTCACAGTAAAGTGGTGAAATGGTCTGTCATGTCTTGGTTGAACATGGAAGTTCGTAGTACTATGGTGTATAGGTATAAGGTATGCATAGTGTTTATAGTGTTTTATATAGATATATGTATAGATGTATGTATATTGGTGGTAATATATCTGTTTTGTTAATAATTAAATAGTTAAATTGAAATAATGTTAGTTTTGTTACGGAGCACTGGAGGCCATGACAGGAAGTTCAGTTGGAGCTGCTGATGGATTCATAATCGGATTGATGGCATGGGGATTCGTAGCACTAATATTATTATTCCCATTTTTGGGTAAAGTTCTTGGAGCAGTTTTACCGTCACCACCACCACTACCCCCACTTCGTCCACGACTATCCACTCTTCCTAAGAGTGCACTAGAACTATCAAAATCATCTTCAATCAAGTCTTCTTTCTTCTCAAGACCTAGTTTTTCTCTGCAGTGATTACTGCCCACGTGATTGCCCATGTGCGGATGATAATGATGTTTTGTATTCGTACAATTGGAGAGAGATGTGTCAGCAGTAAGAAGGACGCTGGTGCGATCCCCACCCCCACTCCCCCCACTATGTCGCTTGCTACTATCACCTAAGATGCGAGTGGATGTGTCACCATTATCCCCTGAACCACCGGCGCCCCCTCCCAAGCCACCCCCACTTCCACCCCCTTCCCCTCCATCCCCATTCTCATCTCGACTTCCACTTCCTTGGTCATTGTCGTAAATGGAAGTAAGACCAATGAGTTCATTCATGGTAGCACTTCGAATCGCATCTTCACCATTGAGAAGTCGAATTTTCTGAATCATCTCTTTAATTTCATATCTGAGTATGGCTAAGAAGCACCCTTTGAGGAAAACAATGATGCAGAAACCAATGACGAAGAGAACGTCCGTCACATGATCTAACCATTCCAGAATTTTGTCCGCACAACCCATCTTGTGTTGTTGAGAGAACAACTTTCGTTCCAGGAGGAATCGTTCGTTGTTTGGAATCCGTGTTTTGGAAGAAGTCTTAGTGTAACCAGAAGAAGATGAAGATGACGATGCTAATTGTGATAATGGAGCCCCAGTCAATGTAGACTTCATGGATACCGATCCTACATGACTGGTTCGATGAACCATAGGTGAGGCTGAGGTGGAGGATATGAAGCTACTGTCCGAATTCCACCCATTGACATTAGAAAATAAAGAAGACGAAGAAGAGGATGCTGATGAAGACGTTAATGATTCTTCGGAAGTCTTCCCTCCGCCACCACCCGCCCCAGCAGTAATTTTAAGAACATCATTAGAATCCGAACTATGTTTTGTATTATGACTAGATTTTAAATTGGTATTATAATTATTGTTGTTATTCGCGTCAACTGGTAGGTGACTATTACTATTAATATTAGTCTTAAGATTATTATTATCGTTGGAGTTGGAATTCGAAGTTGCGGGGGTGGCGAGTAGATATGAAGGGGTTTCACAGACATACTGTACTCCGGGTGTGCTCGACGATGACTCGGTCGTTTGTTGGTAATATTGTAGTAGTTGGTAAGTAGCATGAGGAGAAGACATTTGGCTTTGTTTAGACTGTTGCTGCTGCTGTGACATTATATTGCGTGGGTACATATCCCCACCCCCTCCTGAGTCAGTCTTATCAAAGTGCCGTGTTTTCCCCCCGGGATTTTTTCGCCACATCCGGGTACTTCCCCCTGCAGAAGTAGGTTTTGATATTTGCAAGTTATTTGGTGGAAGTCGTTTTGACTCCTGTGAGGAGTATGAACCTTTACTACGTGCTTGTAGGTTCATTTGTGAACTATTTGTATGGGCAAAGAGGGTGCAACATGATGAGGGGATGTACTTAATTATGGCTGGAGGTGCTGATGTTGTCTCGTTATAAACGCCGCTATCTGTAATGCTTCCGTTATTCGACAATTTTGGTTCTAAAACAAAGTAACAAATTCACAAATTACAGCAATCATTTCAGTCTTATCATATTTTCTATGCCTCTAACGATACGTCTATTCTACTCTCTACAAATACCAAATAGCATTCCGTTCCTTTTGCCGCAAAAGCAAAGCGAAACAAATATAGACGAAAAACACTTCAAATCTTTAATGGTTTCAGCTTGTAACCGATGGGATTTCTTTCTGTCTTCTGGAGTAACTGGGGAATGTGAACTTTCAACGCACATCTACGGCAGTAATTTTTGTAGTGAACATTTTAAAGGCAAAGGACAATTTGGTGACTCAAGATCACGACAGAAGAACAATAATTGAGCAACATTGCAAGTTAGTATAGCACACTGTAGTGTATAAGTTGTTATTGGGTTAGATCTGGGTGAGCATGTGTATTTAGTGGAGAAACAGAATCAACAAAATGCTTTAGCTTTAGAAGGTAGATAGTGAAGGTCTATTTACATTTCTACGAGACGCTTCAGTATGGTGTACAGACGAATCGGAATTTCGGACAGGCAAGACACAGAGCCAGACGATGTAAAGGGAAAGAACGTAAATAAGTAAAGTAGCTACATGTGTTCAGTGTCTGTCTACAGTGTCTACGTCTGCGGCTGTTGCTGCTACTTACCACTGCATGCATTTCATGGCATTGCATTGCTCGTACGTTGCGTTACACTCCTTCAAATAGGTACATTCCCAATCTTTTGCAGAACCACGACAACATGAATAAGAAGACATAAAGTATCTCCTCCTGAATTTCTCTCCATTTTCAACTTTTTACCTAGTTCTCCGTATTTTGAGCAAAAGAACTTCTAACTACATACATACCTCCCTACTGTAAATATATTACTCTAACCTATCATTTACCATAGTACATGCATTGACATATGTAGGTACACACACTATACTCCTTCTACTCTGAGGAACACTCACATTCCCATATGTATACTGAGCTTTTCCTTGAGTAGGTAGTGCAAAAATGTTTGCACAGTTTTTTTTTCTATTCGGGGCTTTTTGGCTCAAAGTGTATTTAGGTTGACGGCGTTCAACCCACGCTATGAATGCAGTACGCAAAAATAACATACCGCAAGAATCTGAACGCTAACTTCTCTAGCATTTCCATTTACCATTTACTTACCATGTTAATATTGCATTCATGTTTCTTCCTCCTTTTTTCTGTCTCTCATACACACTCACTCTCTCTCGCCCTCTCTAGTTCTAGTTCTAGGCTAGACATTATAAACCAAGTCAAGACTAGCCAAATCCAAAGCCAAACCAAGAAGGTGAGGCACTAGTATACCTAAGTCATGAAAGTAGTGGCAATGGCAATTCCAGAATCAGAGTCAGTAAAAAGTCAGTGATCAGATTTTTCAAGGACCGCGCTCAGCTTACATTTTCTCCTCGAAATTCTCTTGACTTACTACGCTCCACGAATTTTAAAATGAATTTATAAAACATAAACCAACACGAGTCTCAAATTCCTAATATGATTTAGTAGAGTAGGCTATTCGGTATTAGCGCATGAGTACGTGTACGTTGATACCTACCTAGATATATCCACTCACATACACGTATTTTATCACCAATTTATACCTTCATCCTTATTCATACACAGTAAATACATACCGATGTGGATTTCATACATGTAGATAGGTAATTACTTGATTGGTGATGATGTTGCAACGCCACACAAGGACATCACCCTTACGCTAAGTTCCTCAATTTAAAACCACATTTTGCTGCACGCTATGTTACACGTTACACTTGAGCGACATAGAAATAAAAATGTCCACCATCACAAGCAAGAGAGTGAGAGATAGAAACCCGCATGAAAATCACAAAATGCAGTTGTTTAGTTCAGTTCTGCTCCACTGTTGCTCTATAATGCGACCAGTGTACAGAGAACCCAAGTAGAAAATCGGGGGAAAATCAAAGAATTTAGAGCCTGAGTAAACGTAGCAAAGAGTAGGTATCTTTGGTACGGGTAGAGGTTGAAGGTAGAAATACTAATCGCGCATACGTAGCGTATACATACATAGTAGGCAGCGAGATTCAGTCATGTTTAGAATGGCTAAAATCCTGAAAGATTTAGAATGGAAAATGTATGCCGGTACAAATGCCGCTTACTCATCGTCCTGTGCCCTGTCGATTCTGATTCTAATCAGAACATCAATTGGCTCGCAGCAGTCGATCAGTCGGTAGGGAACACAGTGCGAAGTCTTTGCTTATGCTAAGAAGAGTGACGTACACTTGCATATTTAATGGTGGATCAATGATAAAATCGAAACCGGACAGGAATTTAGGCTTTGGTTTAGCATTTCGTTCCCGCGTGTATTTATAATGACTTCGGATTCGGAATGACTTGGCTTTGGCTCAACCGTCACGGTATCCCAACTCCAGCCCCTGAGTCTCATTGAGTCACTGAGTCTGACCCGATGAAGACGGTAGACGAAATCCACATCGTAATCGTGATTACGTACCTGTGCATGCATACATAATTAAGCACAAAAGTCTACATGTAGGTATAGACTGAACATGACTAGATTTAGTAGTGTATACACCTGTGCAACGTGCCAGCTACTAATACACCTACATACATACATATATTCGAAATATATGTATATTTGAAATCTACATTCAGTGAGTGAGACATTATTCAATTTCCTTTTCCTACACACATCCCAAGTATCCGAAGATAGTATCTCAATTATTAGGTAGCTACTACTCTACCTACCTATACTAATTATGTATATAGAAAAGTAAGTAGCTGCTGAAACCGAGTCATTAAATATCACACGAATGCAGGGGATTTTATTTGACAGTGGATGGAATGGAACTAACGTTAAACTTACTCCACGCATTCAACTGACTATGAGATTTACTCACTTAAACTGAGATTCAATCCGGGTGCTAAAAATCCATAGTATTTAAACATTTAAGGTACCAAGTACGGCCAACTTTTCCCTTTTATTTCCTGTCTCGAAAATCCAAAGGATCTTATACCACACCTTAATAGCTTAATGGTGTACTTGTATACCGACATTCGTATTTCAAAAGCATTGTAGTATGTATAGTGGTATGACTAGAAGGTTTGTAGAGAAATACATACACCTACCTACTTAGCTACGTTTATCGGTTACTGCGTGTGTAGAACTCTAGTCTAGCTCTGCTATTTGAATTTGAGCTGACATGTGAATTGAAGTGAAACGAAACTAGTTTTTTTTCCTTTTGGGAATTCTTCTTTCTTCTGACTAAAAGTTGACTCCGTAGAACTAAAGAAGACGAAGATGCAAAGGAAAAGCTGGGCTGTACGTAGATAATCTTGGGAATAACTTTTAAGACAATTTGCAAGATTGTAAAATCCTGTAAAATTTTAATGCAGTTTAAGTTTAGGGGAAGGGAATAAAATGGCGTTTAAAGTAGATGGTCTGCCTGTCTGCTCGTATCTCCTCGTCTATAGTTGATGATTGCAATGGTAAGTGTTCCAGTTTGAATTCAACCAAGTGTAAGTACCTAGGCATATTACAGAGACACGACTATATTTGCTACGTTCAGTATTTTCGACTCGTCCTCGTCTTCTTACCAGTCGTCTCTCCACACATTTGCAATCGAAATAAAATAACTTGGACTTCCATCGAGTTCACTTGGCTTGGCTTTGGTTCGTTCGCTGGGAATACGAAAGCTTTTTAGCTAAAAGCTTTTCCTATTCCACCAATGCAATGCAATGGAATATAGAATGTAATGCAATAGAATTTACTGGCTGGACGTATTGTTAAACATTCTAAAGAGCACAGTTAAATCTCTACGTAGCCACCTCTACTAATACATACATGACTTATTTTGTCTACTGTAAAGCTCAACTAGCTAGGAATGCGAACGTGACTGGATTCGCTTTCAACGATAATGTCTGTCAACCTCTACTATAGTGAGCAAACTAGGTACTGTTCCCAGTGTAGGTATCTAGAATGACTACAGTAGGTAACTAAGTACGTCTGTGTACTATAATATAACCATGTATGGACCCACACATGCTCTTCCGTGCGCTTGGGGTTAAGTACAGATTACGGATTTACAGATTTACGAATATGATGAACGTTAGTGGGAAAATATTGTTTTCATCTATGACCCGAACCAGATGGTCGGTCGTGGTGGTTGGTGGTTCGTGATCTTGTACTTTTGTCACCGAACAGGCTGCACTATATGTTACTACTTGCCACTATCTGCTCGTTCGTATGCGGTATGTTCATTCACATATTTGAACTGAACGGAGTCTCGGTTCACAAGCAGGAAGGAAGATAGAAAGCAAGCAAGCGGACTTTACTCTGCACCTTTGAACTTTGAAATTATGAAATTTCCCCCTGGAGAAATCCAATGGAGATTAAATCAAATTCAATAGAATGGACAAAAACTACCGTACGCTTGACTTACGCTGCTTCTAAAAAAATAAGGAATAGTTTACGAGAGGCAGCACAAGTAGAATCAAGCAGTAGTTCCTGGCGTTTCACAAAAATCAGCAATCAACATAAATATATTTGTAATTGAATAAAATATTGAAAGTCAAAAAACTCTGAAAAATGTGTAGAGAAAAGTCAAGGCAGAGGCAGAAATGGGAAATGTGTGTGTAGCTGTTTACCAGAGAAGTCATCAAAAGGTCCATCCACCCCACAACACATATCTTGCGACTGAACCCAATCCCAAACTTGCGTAAAATCCGGATCGTTTCCGTAGTCTAGCCTCAGCCTGTTTTTTAGGGTTGGTCTCAAGTCGGTTTTAATTCGGTCGAGACGAAAGGCCCAAATTAAACCCACTATTATATCACCGATCATCAACAATAGTAATAGTGTCCAGTACGTATTGAGGAGCTTTTGATTAAGTCGTAGTGCTCCTAGGCAGCCGATCGTTTGTAAAACTCCACATTGAAGTAATAGTGCGACGTATGCATAGAGAAAAGTCGGCTGGTACAACTCCACACCACTGTCAAACAACAATACCACACAAAACATTAGTCAAATGTACCTACACACAATAATTACACATAATCACTCATTATAAATTCAATTAAAATTACATCAGTCACCAGCCTATCGTAACGTTTATCCTGATTCCCGTAAATTACCTTCTGTCTTTATTTATCTACTTTGGCATGCATGGCCGTGTTAGTTACTCCGGAAATGTATTGGTACGTACCATGGTGGGTACCTCGCTCCATATAATTATCATAAATACCTAATTTTTCAAGTACCAACATTTTGTACCAATTACCAAGTACACAGCTCTAGATACATATATCTGTATACTTTATAATTATGTCTATCTGGCACAACAGAGTCGTAACTCGTCGTCGTTATCGCAATTGTAGTACTGAACACAGAACACATAAGGTATGTACTTGCCAAGCCGTATGCTATTCTTATAGCCTGAGCACCCATGAGTTATTATCTAATAGGAGAAAAGGAACAGATATAAATTCAATTACATGCAATGTTCACGGTTCCCTGGCTCCTCCATTCGATCACCGTGTGATTTAAATTAGATGGCTGGAGCATGGATGAATATACCTAATACATGGACTAAAGGGCGAAGGGCAACCCAGGGTATCTGTTTGTCAGTATCAAAAGTATGAAATGTTTGCCAATGCCAATGCCGAAGGGGTAATTTTGTGAATTCTTGTCCTGCCCTGACATGAGCACATAAAATAATGACGTCTACGGAAGCTTATACAGATCACGACGACAAAACCAGGACAGGACGAGGCAAAGATACTGCGCTGGTCCAGGTCCTAGCAGTATTCGCTATTCATAGTGGAAGACAGTTGACTCATAAAACCGTTTTACACCACCGGAATACTAATACGTCACTCTGTCAAGTCTTAATACTCCTATTTCTCACTTTCTATCCAATTTAAACACACGCTTTGTCCTTCCTCAGAATAACTTTATTGTGTACCTACAAACGTGTATGTGAGCCAATGCCAATGCACTGACTGTCACTATAATTCGTAGACATAGACCCAATGCCAAGTCATATAGTCGTCGACACTTTTCCAAGTCCATCAACATCACTATCCTCCCAACACGTAGTACGTCAAATGTTTACAAAACTTCGTACCTACACACATACATAAGTTTAGCCGTGTGCAAGCCTATAAGTACATAGGTAATTAAAATAGTAATACGTAGGTACTTATCCCATAAAATTAGCATAATTATACCTAAAGATGAATTCGAGTATACAAAAGTTCCATCACTAGTGCTCCTACTATACGATCTATCACATCTACATAATTATAAAGTAGGGGGTTAATTTTGATAACAACGCTACCAGTTTGTCGTATGTCACTGAAATGTGTTCGTTATCGCAATCAATTAGAACATAAAGATAACCTTAACATCCGCAAAATATGAGTATGAGTTTGTCCTGCCCTGTCTCTGTCTCGGTTTTGGTCTCCCCCGTCAATCTTCGTGTGCATACCATACAGTTTCTAAAATTCACAGATAAGAAACACATACGCCTGCCATGCACGTGTGTACGTGGGGAGAGGAAGGAATTGCCCGCAATTACAACTAGAACCAGCTGGCAGGCGTTTTTCCCTCAGTTTTGCACTGAATACGTCTAAAAATATCGAAATGGTGAAAAATCCAGATATTATTAAACAAAGTTAATGTGCAAAAGAGCGCGTTTTGCTAATAATACATTTTTATTCAAAAATGTCCTCGTGCTCTGCGTTCCTAAATTAATTGCACACATACTTATCGCCAGATAATATAATGATAATCTGTTCCTACCTAATTATTATGTTTTGCTTGAGTGCTGTGCTTTTCACACTTCCGCAGCTGCTAAAATTAAAGAACAGGAGATATATTGTTCCCTGTCTGCCCGTATAGAAAATCGAGAAAAAAACGCTTGCATCCTTCGCCAATAAAGTTGCTCACACGTCTCAGTTTGTTTAGTCGTAGTTTGCAAGTTAGTATCTGTAGACAAGACAAGGTATAGCCTACTATGTAGCAAGTAGTACGTAGACCTTGGCCATAAGTGTGTAACCTACAACTTCCACTATTGACTATGTATTTATATTATACACTTCGTAATTCGTAATAGTAAATTACCAACATACATATACTACGAGCGCAACATCTGAAAGTGGGATTATACTGGATCCTTATTTCGGACTAACTTTCTCAACCTTCTCTTGCTCATTCACTCAATCAGTCAATCAGTAAGTCAGTCAGTCAGGCAGTCAGTCAGTTGGTCGGTAATTCAATGGCTTATTTCCACTCCCTAGTCCATTTTGTCGCTTCCTTGTTATAATATACCTGCATAATATGCAATGTACCTAATGTCAAAAAAAGTGTAGACAGACATTTTCATCCATGCCATATCTCGTTTGTACCATTCACCTTTATTAGTATTCAGCTAGTATAGCGTGTGCCAGTGTATGCCAGTCTATAAATTAACTTCCATATACCTAGTCTAGTATTGTATGACCTATAAAAGCTACAGCGAAACCCATCAGAGGAGTCGGTGGAATCCTGATAGCGATCGTGATTTCCCTCGATGTTCGTACATTAACAAGATCTGGAAATATGTAACGTATGCGTGCGTGTGTGAAGGACGTATTCATGTTTCTACATTCTAGCATCATTCGTCTCGCCTTTCTGGATAGATGCCTAGGTACTAGTAGATCCAGATACCTACGCCTGTCTGTATGTCTAGCTTATATCGTATTACAATATTAGGTATTACAGCTACCATGCACTGAGCCAGTCCCCATTAGGAAGGGAATACCCAGTGTACAGTTATGTGTGATGAGATTTTAAATGAGGGCTATTCCCGTTCCAACCTTTTTTTTATTTAAACATGAAGAGATTATCCCGTCTCTGTGAGAAATGAAGACGTGCTGAATAACATACCTAGGTAGTCTATTTCTTTCCGACTCTCAGCAATACAATTCAATGCAATGTACTACTCTACTAAGGCTTTGCTCTTGGTTTTCTCTGCATAAAGGTCAAGTTTCTATTCTATTGATAGCTTTCTAAGTAATTAGTTACTTCGGCTTGATATTGACTGACTTGAGTCTTCGTATCTTTAGTTGTCTTTGGCATCTTGGAACAAGAAGATAGTGGAGATAGGGATGCTTTGGTACTTTCCAGTTTGAAACAAGAGCAACCAATAAGATGAAGATGACATTAAACTTTTTATCCTCCCATTCTAACTTGATGAACATGTGAAGAAAGAACACTGAGCGAGGACAAGAACAAGCCTTGATTAAGACTTTAACTTTACGAGAGTGAAAGAGATTCGCTATTAGCTACAGGCTATATATGTAGTTACCTCCTCTCAGCTCAGATACTATTTACACACTAACGGTATTCTAAATTCTAACAAACTCAGTCTCCCATCTCCTCATCGTCGGTAACAACTCGATGTCTCGGGTCCTCGTCACATTTCAATTTCATCCGTAGTCTGCTACGTTCTCTTCAACTCTCCTCACACATACTTTCCCAACTCTGCAAGTGTTCCACAATCTATCTACCCAAAAAAGTTTTTTATACATTCTCACTTCAGCTTTACAATGTGTTAATCGGAGATATGACATGACGGCGAATGAAAGTTTGTAGGTGCGTATACACTATACCTACTCGTCTTCATTCAGGAAGACGTGGACTGGAAGGCTGGAATTTTCGGAAGAGACAAGACGAACGTGTAAATTTAATTATCAAACTAGGCAGTACACTTGACTTGACTTGGGCTGGTTAAAGTGAGCAAATAAATCTCAAGGACAAATCAAAATCTTTCTCACATTTGCGAATAACGCCAAACGCTAAATATAATGTGCACATTGGAGACGGAAAGTTACAAACGGATTTAGGATTTGTTTAGCTAAAATAAATACGTAATAGGAAGCGAAAGGTAAATATACAGAGATTGGTTGGAGAGTATGTGTGAAGAGGATGAAAAATTGTAAGTAGACGTGATAAAATAATTACAATAGAGAGATGCTACTAGAATAAAACTAGATAGTAGATGAAGAGATGGATGGATGGGCACGTACCTTAGCAATGAGATTCTGGGATCGACAAGAACTGAAACGGCAAAAACAGTAAAGACAAGTGTGGCTAGTGCCAGCACAGTATTGCAGGCGTAGATCCACAGTCTGTAGTATCTCATGGCATGCTGGTGCAGAGTGCAAAGATCCACAAAACTTGGAGAATCCTGAAGATAAAGTGGCTTCTCCATTCACACCCTCATGTCATTGGAACGACCAACATCATGAGAAATTAAATAACTATTTTACTATTGTTTGAGTTTTGGCAAGATGCAGCACAACTGTCAACTCTTCCGACTTCCCAATCCGACGACCAATCCAACGATCGCACGAACGAACAGTTCCAATTTTCAATACAGTCTAACTTTACCGCCTTTTCGATTACAAATTCGAAACG
>JAAXYX010002468.1:0-17452 GCA_036851915.1 Ptenothrix huangshanensis
TGGGAAGGGGTACGTATGTACATGAGTCGAAGGGCTGATTCTCCCATTTAAATAACATGGGGTAAAAAGTCGCATTAGCGTAATGCTCTATATCTCTACTACCCAAGAACCTAACCCAGGTACGCCGCTGAAACATTTCCTACATTGGTAGGTACGGAGAATGTGCATTATTGGGAAGGGACACGTTATTGTAGTTGTTCTTGTTCTTGCTCGTGCTCGGATTCACAGTGTAGTGGAATGGTGGAATGGACATGTAAATGTGCTTCCTCTTCCTCTCCTCCTCCCTCTCACTCCTTCCTGCTGGAATCCAGAATGGAGACTTATTGGTAGGTAGGTATAGTTGACCAACAAAGCACACATGAGTAGGGAAAGCAGTGAGGCAGTGAGGAAACGACGACTATGGCATTCGAATTGGAATTCGTGATTCAAGCAATGCGGAGTTTATCCATTCAAGTTTACTGTCCGTGCAATAAAACAATTAAGGATCAGTGAGTGTGTATGACTGTGTAGATAGTATTGTACATAAAGCTTGTATTCAATTCATATCCATTCCCAGATGTAGCTACATTTCCCTAGGCTCTCTCCCTGCCCTCCCTTCTACACACAAACGACAAATGTACTTGACGTTCAACTCTCAGTCTCAATGAAGAACTCATTGTGCGTAAAATGCTCGTGTATATGTGCTCATCTGTCCGTACTAATCACTCACAGACTATCTTCCTATTCATCTCTATCTCGTTCCCCTCCACGTAGCAACCAACATCCAATCCAATCCAGTCCAATGCAATGCAGTGCAATGTAATGCTTCATCATACCCTTACCAACCCAGCTTTATTCAGAGAAGCAATTACATAGCTACAATACATAAAAGTGTAAACATTTTAAAACCTAACAAATTTTTAAATAGGATAAAATACACGTCAAGGACTTATTCGTATATGTCTAATTTAGTATAAAATTATGAGTTAGAATCCACCAAATTTTCATTTTTAAACCTCTATTTTTTCAATTTGAAAACGCCATATTTTCCTAATTTACGCATCATGAAAACATCGGATTTTAATTTTTCACGAATTTGGAGACCGCTTTTTTGTAAATTTTAAAAATATCAAATGTTCAAGTTTTGCATCTTGAAAACGTCGAATTTTCATTTAATTAGTACTTTTGTTAACTTCTATTTTTCATTTTTTGCAAATTTTGAAAACGCCTATTTTTTTTGTTTTTTAAGCATTTTGAAAATTTCTACAAGTAATTGTTCTCTCGTATCACAAACGCATTAAAACGCTTCTTAAACTAAGATTTAAGATTTAGATGCACTTTAGCGTTACTGAAGATATACTCAAATTGCGTTCACAATTTTATTAAATGCGTATGCATTTGTGTCATTTACGATGCATCAGTTTTTACGAGCCATACACTATATTCCCCGTTTATCATTCAAGTTCGACAACAAAACCTCGATTCTAAAAGTAAAAAAGACAAAGTCTATAAAAATACAGGGGGAAATACACAGTAAAAACTAACACCCTAGCCAACACTGTTGCTCTGACGTAAACTGTCCTATGTTAAAAACACCCGATCATTGAAACATTGAAATTCATACTCGGCGTATATAATGTGGAAGTTAGTTAGAGGCAGCAATCTGAGAGAAAGTAAGTATCCTTCTTGACTAACTAGTAAGCGGGAAATGGTATCTTTCTATTCTTAGCTACGCTTTAAAGACACCCACCTACCTAGATTTAAATGAATAGGATGAGTCAAGACAAGATTCGAGATTACGTTTCCTTTGAATTAATGCTGTGATTGCGAATGAAGTTACCAGCAAAGCCTTTTGAGTTGCCTTTTCACTTTTTGGAGAACATGATATGCTTCTCTGTGGAAAATAGTTTAATGATCAAGACAAGGGGAAGACAAGAAATGAGAAAGGGAGGCAAGCCAAGCCAAATCAAGCAAAGGCAAGGCAAGGAAATTCAAGTCCAAACAGGATTGGTCGAGTCTGGTTGAAAGGGAAAGTAAAAGGTACAGTAAACAGTCTAAGATTAAACAAGTGAAACCTGTGATGCAACTGGTACTGATGGGGGATTAGATACTTTTCTTTCACTTCTCTCTCTGCCAGGGTTTGTCTGGAGACTGTAGAAATTTACCAGTAGCGTAACTAGGTGTAGGTTGCTTATGTCTAGGCTTGCAAAGAATTTCTAATAATTCACTGCCTTCTTCGACTTCCACAAAAAGACCCAATTTTAAAAAATTTGCACGAAAAAGACGCAGTTTTTTAAAATTTAGGCAAAAACAACGCTGACCTTTTAAATTTAAACGAGACAGACCCATTTTTAAAAACATCAAAGCGATCCATTTTTTAAAAGCATCAAAGCGATGAAGTTTTTTAATTTAATTAAATAAAAATTTACACTAAATTACGTGCCGTTTTTGCTTACATAAGATTCTTAAAAATGCACTGCCTTCCTAAAGTTTTTAATAGCGTATTTTTTAAAGCACGATAACGACACAAACATATTGTTAAATTCACACGAAAGAGACAAAGGTTTTTTTGCATGAAAGAGTCGCCTTTTAAGTGTAAATTAAAAAAACTGCGTCTTTTGTGCATATATTAAAAAAACGGCATCGTTTTCAAGCTAATTTAAAAAAAACTGGGTCGTATTTTAAGAAAACTTAGTTTTCTAAAAAATGCCGTTTTTTAAATATATGCACAAAAGACGCAGTTTTTTTTAATTTACACTTAAAAGGCGCAATTTTTTACGATGTACAAATAAGTAAGATGCAGCTTTTAAACATTTTAAGCAGAATGAGATCAAGTTTTTTCTAGGCCCCTATGAAAAAAATCTTGCGGTCGCTACTGCTTTCTGTATGTTTCCGTTTTGTCATTTGATTATTGAGAGTATGAATTTGAAGGGTGAAAGCAGAGCTGGAAATAGATCCGAAACCATAAGATTGCCATAAGATAGACTCACATATGGACGGAAACTAAGTTAGACTGAGAGTAAGAGGAAGTGGAGGGAAATCTAAACTGAGGTTGAACAGAGGAAAACACTTTTGAGGCGTATGAAAAAGTCATGAGGTAGGCCATACCATATAATGCCATGGCATGTTATGTGATAGAGCGAACTAAATCTGAAGCAACATAGCACTCAATTCCTTCCACCACCCTTGAATTCCTACGAAGAAAATCTCTTGGAATCGAGGTAGGAAGAAGAACAAGTATCCATAGGATTGAGTACGAGTTGGAGGGATTCATCTTGATTTAATTCTGTTGACCCATGCAAAGTTTAAAAACGCTAAGGTTCTCTCGTCTAATCGGGTTTATCTCCTAGGTACATATATAAAAGAGACAAGGGAAAAGCAAAGAAACGTAGCGATATCTCCTTTCACTCGTCTCATCTCCTCTCGATTCACTGTCATGCCCCAGTCTCCCAGCGCAATGATATTCTTATGCACTGTGGGAGAAAGTCGGATAGGAAGAAAAGGAGAAAAGAGGCACATGCGAAACTCAACTTTTGCACTCTGTTTCAATTTCACTCATGAATTCCATTACTAACGTATTTGTTTGTACTCGTTGCGTAAGGTAAAAGTAAAGTACATTTACTTTGGGGTTTGTTTTCCTCCTTGACTGTAGATAGGTATGTGTCTGTGTGTGTTTTTGAAATGGAATCTTAGACTATGCTACGGTATGGTATGGTATGCGATGAGATGAGATTTGCTCGTGTGAATACTTTCCATTTTAGTTATGAAACCCCTTATTTATTTCTTACCTTCCAGAACAAGTAGTATACTTGTGATTTATTTTTGCTTTCTCCTTCCTTGTCTCACCAAGCCGTCTACTCATTAGTCATTTCTTATCCTCCCACTAGACTCACTAGAGTTGAGATGACTGGAAACCGACGACGAAAACACACTGGCATGGTGATAGTGGGTGGAGTGGAGGAGAGGCAGAGAGCTCACAATATACATGAAAGAGATGCGTCATTTTATTTATCCATAAAAAGTGTTTTGATCTGCAGTGGAGGAGGCAAGGGAGAGAGTGGGTAGAGCACTTGAATTTGTATGCAAGAAAGTAGGTAATAGGCAGTATGTATGCAAGTCTGGATGGATTGTAAGGACAAAAATATCCTTATTGCAATAGAAGAGAGCTATGAAGGTATGCCCTGCTCAGACTTGAGACAATAATAGAATAAGAGTAAAGTTAAAATTACGTGATATATAAGAGAAGACTGACTCACTCAGTTCCTCCAAAGCGCCCACAACCAACTCCAGCGTTCAGTTCAGTTGAGCTAGAGTCAGTGAGCTTAGTTGGTTGAGCGGTGAAAAATTCACATGCTCAGCTTTGCTCAGCTTTGCTCCTGTCTGAATTCCCTATTTGGAAATCCTTCTCTATTCTATCTGTCTAACTACAGGGTCGGTCTATCTATCTTATGGATTCTTTATCTCGACTTTCTCTCCATTCCTTCGTCTTCCTCTCTTGTACGACACAGGGACGTGTACAATTCAGTCGAGTCAACCCTCTTCTGCTCCTTTTCCTTTCGCTTCCACTTTCTCTAGCTTTCCTCAGCTTTCTCTCTCTCTCTCTTCCTCTCCTCTTTTCCTGACTCTGTCTCTGGATCTGGATAACTATCAAGTTTCTCTATGCTCACATTTTCTTGCTTTTCATTCAACATACTCTCGTTCTCCTGTCGGCTTCTCTGCTCTACACAGACGAGACTTTCCAGAAACCCACTGATACGTGTACGTACCTACCACTTACACTTACACCTATCTATCCTCTCTAGTACTTATATGAGCAACTCTCTCTCGGCTTTCTCCGCTAAATTCCAATGGGCATCTATATATGCTGTTTGTAAAGTATGCTGCTTTCTCTTTGCTTTTTTCTCTTGGATAATATGCTAGTTGAACTAGACTTTATTTTTCATCTCTATGCCACGTTTTCTCAAAAACAGCGACTGTCCTTCTCGTTTCCCTTCATCTGTTATGGTTCTGGTACTGGTTCCGGATTCTAGATCTGGCTTGGCTCTGGTATGCAACGTTTCATCTCAAATCATCTCATGTACTTCTGCTCTCGTTCTTCTCTCCGCAAAGCGTCCCTTGTTTTATCCTACTCGTCGTATTGTTACACACAAACTCACTCTCTCCCGCTGTTTTCTTCTGTCTGATCGTAAGATAACGTTTTTGGAAGCGCATCGGGACAATAACGTAACTAGGACTTACAAGGATGTTTTAAACACACTTCCTTTATATAAAATTTGCACGAAAAAGACGCATTTTTAAGACATAAACGACGCGTTTTTTACAAAAAGACGCTGTATTTTTAAATTTGCACAAAAACGACCCAATTTTTTGTTTATGTGTAAAAGTGACAATTTTTTTTAAATTACAATAGATAAGGAGGAGTTTTTTAAAATTTTGCACTGGATGAGATAAAGTTTTTTCCATGCCTACACGGAAAAAAGCCTGTGTCCGCTACTGCACGGTTGGGAAGAGAAAGCGAGGAAATTAAAAGTATTGAACTTGCAATGAGGACTGACGATGAGCAAGTAGGAAGGGAAAGATGGGGGAAAGAAAGAGACAGAGAAAGAGAAAGTGTAGAATGAGCTACTTATACTCCTACACTTATATCTTTACTATAATATTCCTTGAGGCCTTCCACCGTCAAAAGACTTGTAAATTTTCGAAGGGGCATTGGAAAGGATCGGATTTATTTACAAAGTTGGACGACCAGAGTATCATGTATCTGCTTGAGGATGAGTAGCAAATGGTAGTAGGTAGGGGGCGGAGAAAGTACACTTACTCCTACCACAATACAATGCGTTAGAGCCGTGGGGGTAAGATATAATCACTATATAAGCACTATATCTCAAAACTATACTTAAAACTCCAGTTCGAAATGAAGGAGCTGAAGAAGTTTTACAAAGCTTCAGCATCCCTGCACGCACTGTTGCTCTTGCCTGGACAGTTGCACAATACCAAGAAAAGTTAACAATAACAACTTAATTCCGAAGACAAATGAGTTGCACGCTCTCAACTTTTTACTCCTACCATCCCCCCTTCAAATTCCCCAATTAAAAATCTTCCATTTAGCAGTACTCGCAGTTATTTTCCAACACACTAGATAATGAATGCTCACTATGATAATTACACTCTGCATTTTCAGGGGCAGTGCTAGTGGCATTGACATTGACATTGGCGTTGACAAACCTCGTTCCTCTTCTTCTTTGACTAATTGCAATAAATGCTGCGCTTCTGGCGCTTTCGTTCCACCAGGATTGTTCACTCAACAAGGAGAAAGTAAACATTTAAAATATTGGCGGGAGAGACTTATGTATATATGGGCGTCTCCATTGGTGATAACACCAAAGGAGGAAGACTATAATCTGAATAACTTAAAAACATAGAGATAGCTTTCATTGGAAATTGGAAATGGGTTGGGACACCAGTGTGAAAGCTGTAATGTTAGTGAGATATGTATAATGACTAGTGGACTTTCCCTATGTATAGTCTATAGAGAAAGGGAACAAAGGGAATATTACCATACGATACCATGCCATGTGCGAAGGTGAAAGGAAAGGACGTAGAATTCTAAAGATGAATTTAGGGAGGATGAAAAGAAGTGGCTGCTGTTAACTGAGAATTGTGAGGATACTGCCAAAGCCCAAGGAGCCAAAGGGAAAGGACAGGAAAGGAAAGAAAAGGAAAAAGGGAAAACCCAGCCAAAATCTCAAGAGTTAATGTTTGCCAAAAAATAAGTTGGAGGGACAAATTAAAATAGGGAGAGAGAGAAAGTGTGAGAAAGAAGGGAAAATGGAATGAAAAGGCACAAATGGAGAAATTATAGGAGACAAGCCTGCAGAGAGAAAGGGGAAGTAAGTGACGGAGAAAGCTGAGAAGAGAAAATTCAACATGTGCAACTTTGTTGGCGTTGGCTTGGCTGAGGCAGTGAATATGGATGGGTGGATGGCTCATATACATACTAGTAAATGTATACGTAGAAATGTAGAAAGAGGAACGGAGGAGTGTAAGTGAAGGACAAAAAGGAAACGACAACGACGAGGGTAATAAGTTGTCGCTTTTTTCCCAACTCGCAATCCAAATCTATATCCAAATCCAAGCCAAACTGGAAGAGAAGAGACAAGTTTGTTTTGAACAGAGAAGGCTGGAGATGGCTAGGGAGAAAGGAATGGCGAATGAAAAAGCATTTAGCTGATGGGAAGAAAGTGGGGAGGAATTTGACTTTGGCTTGGCTTTTAGTGAGAGACCCGCTTCAATCTTCATCTCATTGGCACTTATTATTATCACTGGAGAACATGGAGTTTAAGTGTGAACGGAGACATAGAGCCAAAGTCGTCGAGTGTCTGGTGAAGGTGTGCGCATTCAGAGTGGTGAAATGCTTTGAATTTGGATCCCATGCTCTCTCCAACTATCTCCTTGTAACTTGCTAATTTCCTAATTTCTCATCATTAGACTTATCCTCATCTTTCCTCGTCCTTGTTTTTTATGTATCGAGATTTATACGATTGCTCTTGGGGTTCCATTACACATTCTACAATCTTTACTTGCTCCTCTACTTTCTCCTACTTGCACTTACTTTTGCTTTTGGCTTTCGCTTTTCCTCGACTTTCCAATTCCATCCCGCCTTGGCGTTCCCTCTTTTCCAACTTTCCCGTTCTCTTGATAGCATCGCATAAAGTCTGGTACTACTCCACTCCACTTCTTCGTCTTCTGCTCCTCCATATGAATATCAATCCGATCCAGAGAGCTGAGCGGAGTAACCTATGTATATGAAAGGAGAGTAGCTCCTTATACACCACACCATGTAGTCCATGTTCTTGCGGAGGCAAGGCTCATAGAGCAGCATATGGTTTCGTTCAAGACTTGACTTTTATACTTTATTTCTTCTACGCACAGAATGCCTTCGTTTTTTATCTACGAACCACTTGCTTTTCCTTCCCTTTTCGCGCTCACTCCATTTCTAAAGAGAGAGATGGAGAAAGTGTGCTTTTACCATTAGATTTTGAAGGGGATAGAATCTACGGACAGGATTGAAGCTGGAAGGGAGGAAGGACAGAGAAAGCCATTGCATGTAATAGTGGAGACAGGATGGGGAAATAGCTTGTTTATGCCTCTACTTCATAAAATAGTTTACCGATGGTGGCTGTGAATGGATAGACGTGTAGTGGGAGTGGGAGCAGAGGGAGAGATGACATGCATGAGCGCAGTGGACCATGGCGTAGTTGTGATGGAAAGATAGGTGTATGGGTAGGTAGATACATTAGGTAGATACCGAGAGAGACATGTACATAGGTAGGAGTGCTGGCTGGTGGAAGGTTTTTTCCGAGAGGAAATGAATTCTATCAAGTGCAAGGGGATGTGTGGATCTCTGGATGGATGGATGGATGGCTGGATGGAAGGATGGAGGGAACGATGGCTAAGGATGGCAATGGATGGTTGTGGAAACTTATGTCGATTTCAAAGGAACATGGATAAGTAGAAAAATGTGAGTGGTATGAAAGTTTGGTGAGTAAAAAGGAACGATTAGAACGGGCCGTTGGTCCGTGAAATTTCTCTCTCTCTCGTCTGTATATTTACCGCTGACTTTGACGCTCTTGGAATTTTAATGTCTTACTTTTCCGCAATCCAATTTTTCATGGGTACCCTTTTCTCCCCAAACTTGTGATTTATGAAAAAGGACTAATGCTGCATCTATCTACTCTGACTTACACACACACTCTCTCTCTGCTCCTGCATCCATATCCACTTCCCACACACACTTACTCTACTCACATCCATAGCGTCTCCGTTTCCATTTCTATTCTCCATATCCCAGTGTCACTGCAGTGCTCACTGCTCACTTCACACTTTTTCACTTGTCCGCTTCCTCTCTCCTCTTCCAGTTCCAGTTCCAGCCAAAGTCAAGTCACAGCCAAAGCCAACTAATAAACTACTTTCCCTAGTAGTATCTAGTGTGGCGACTAGAAGCTTCTTGACTCCTGCCAGAGTTCGGAAGGGAGCACGGAACGGACCCATTGCCTGCGAGAAGATGAAGGAGAAAGTGAAATAAGTCAAATTATCTGGATTGTGATAAATAGGGTTTTTTTTAGCAAGAGTCAAAACGTGACTTGCACTTCTTGTGCAGGTGGATAGGGAGGGTTCTGTAGTGTATTTAGTACAGTCATTATATGAATTTAGTAAAGACTAGAGACTGCAGTTTAGGAAAGATGGGATCATGTTTCGGGTGGAAAGCTGGTTCTGGCCTGGTTCTAGGTCTGGTGCTGGTTCGGGAGCGTCTTGGATCTTTGGACATGTTTTTAGTACGTAAGGAAGTATTAATTTGGTTGAATAAGTCCTACATACGACTTTTTAAAGACAAGAATGCTCTACCATTTGAATTAGCCAATTTATTAAATGTTACAACCTGTGCACGAACTTGAGTCATAATTTATATCCTGCTCCGCTCACTCTCTCTCACCCTCCCTTCTTAATGGAATATAGCATTAGTAGTATTAGTACCTATCAGTTTGGGTAGGTACTTTGGAAAGGAGTATATATCTGTAATTATTGTCTTTGCGGAGATGTATGGACAACTTTGATACCACAGTCATTTCAATCACACTTACAGCTTCTAGGCATCAACGTTGTCTCCCTCGTTTGTCTCTCTCTCTCTCCCTCTCTTGCTCGCTGCTAGTTCTGTCTGTCTGCTGACTGCCCGCGAGTGTGTTGAACGTGGACGTGAAGACGTGTTAGACGTGAGTCGGAGTCATAGTCAGAAACTACAAAGTGGAAACAAGGAAAAAGCGACAGAGTCGACAGGAAGACAGGCGTATGAGCCGACAAAGCGACGGACAGACAGGCCCACAGACATACATACATATAGACAGTGCGTGGAAAACCTGCGAACAGCAACCTTCGTATGTAGTTCAATATCTCGAGTCTAATCGCAATAACAATAGTAACAAGAGTCCACCTAAAAAAATCATTTCGCGTGCCTCACAACGCCACCATTTCACCACCAACTCATTCTAATCCTTTAAATGCATCTTACCCTGCACTATTTCAATTAGCGTGCACATGCTTTCACTCTTAGAATTAGAGAGAAAGTCTCAAGTGCCAAGCGGTTCTCGTTCATCCAGAGAGTGCAATTTGGTGGAACATTTAATATACCTATAGATAGAAGACTCAGACGTTGCGGTTGTTACATAGGTAGGTAGGTAAGGTAGGTATATAAAGAAGAAGTGGGCATCTCTCTCTCTCTCTCTCTCTTGTATTCTTCTCGTCTTTATCATCAAGTCACCGAAATGTTTGGAGGAAAACACGACCATACAAGCCTACGGCCAATTTCATGCCGACAGATGTGATGTAGCTGGTGGATGTAGAAATACCTGTATGCAGTTGCAGATGTGCATATAAAGACAAGCTAGGTTCATTGGAAGTAATAAGAGGAGAAAAGGAAAATAGGAATGAGAGTTCCACTTGTCTTTGTGTGTAGATAGGTATAAATGTATAATATGATATGTATAGGATGTCGTATTGTGTACAGGAGACAGATGGGCTGGGATACGAAGATGATGTACAAGGAGAGATATCAAAGTTGTCAAAATGCATTTGCATCCTGCACATGTACATACAGATCCTGGTCTGCTGAAGCTATGTAAATACATATACTGCAGAGGTATATAGATATAAGTATTTTGTGCAAGTGTGCATGCCACTTCCACTGCCATTGTCGTATAGACATGGAAATGGGCAGGGGTTGCCTCGAAATGCCTTGTTGCCTAATAATATTCATAGTTATTTCCATGCTGTCATTTCTCATTGCGTAGGTTGAGACGTGACTGAAAGTGGTTCAAGTGTACTCTCTATACATATAGGTAGGTTCCTAGGCTCAATTCTTTTTTATAGCTGGCATCTTATATACGTAGGTAGTTTAGTACAAGGTGGTATACTGTGTACATCAAGTGCTTGTAACATAGTATGAGAAGGGAATGTATGAGTGAACGTGGATGTGAACATGAGCGTGGCTCACTTATGGAAATGTACATGTTCTTTATATACTCAATAATACTCATACTCCATTTACCCCATCATCATCCGCGCCCAAAGAATATCCCTGTCCTTTTCCACATCACTTTCCCCTTTCCTCCTATAGCTACATATATGTAGGTACCTACCTATATTAATCTGCCACACACATACATACACATACTTATTAGATACTACAGTAGGTCTGGGATATTTCAAGAGTAATCTAATCTACGATGCGGGTTCTGGTGTTTTGTATCGTGTATCCTTCGTTCCACTATTACTGCCACGGTGACTATTAGGTCTGGGTCTTTTTGTCACAACTGTGATGGGGAAATGGATAAAGGACAGCTTATATTTCATTGAGTTGTTTATTTTCTATTTTTAGTTGCATGTGCCCACATGCACTGTCACAGTCGCAGTTGCTATCAGTGTATAAATAGATGGAAATATCAACGCTAGCACATTAGATTATTTTCACAACGTGGCTACAAGCAGTTAATACAACTCCGTCTCGGTCTCACGATCAGTGCAATACCGACCATAGAGTAGAATGCATTGCTTTATAAGACATTCTAATAGAATGAAATGCAATGCAATGCAACGCAATGCGATATGCAATGGCTTGCCGTGAAACGAAATGCAAGTGTATGTGAGCATGTGCATGCTCATTACTAAATTACGACAAGTCTAGAGAAACGGATACGTGTTAAAGTTACCTCTGACAATCCAATTCCCTTTTGGCGAATCACTTTTGCCAATTTCTTATTCAACACACATAACATCACTTCACATTACAAACCGGCATATCACCCTGCTCAACTTGGTATAGTATGGTGTATAACATTGTTGTTTTATTCTCTCCCGAACCGCTCCCGTCATTCAGATCAGATTGACGGAGCAAGTAAAAAATGCATTCTAGTGGAAACTAGAGCAAACAGGGCCAGCATAAGGTGGCTACCTCACTTCTCCTTCCTGCCATGGTTCCGATAAATCATCAAAGTAGCGTAAGAAACCATGTATAGTAGAACGGATCTTAGATTGAGATTTCAAATAAATTTACCGGCCCACATTTACGAATATCTGCATAGTCGGGGAGAGCATTTTGTAATTATTTATATTTGAAGCAAAGGCTGGGATTCTAGGGCAGGAGAACGTGGACAGAAGGGTGTAGTCAGTAGAAATAAACATGCTTTATGAGCTACATGTTGAAATTCAGGTGGGATTTAAGTATTTAAGTAATGAAGAGAAGAATTTTGGAATTCTGTAGAAATTGAAAAATTATCCTTGTTGTGTTGTCTACTTTTAGGGTAAGGTGAATTTGGTTTGTGAATTTAAGAATTACTGGCTCTCACCGCAAATTTTCGCACATTTTCGCAGATTTTCGCACAAAAATTGCTATAGATACAGTTGATATACTGTGGTAATTGTTAGCAAAAATTAGCGAAAATCTGCAAAAATTTGCGGTGGGAGCCAGTGAAAGGACTTGGGTGTACGGCTATTAAATTTGGAATTAAATAAACAATTATAAAGATGATTAGAAATTGCTTTCTACTGCAAAAAATTATCGGCATCTTGGTCTGCAAATCGGCGATTTCACTCCCGTCTAAATTAATACCTACTCAAATGTAGACAATAATTAAATACTTGTGTCTGGCCACACACCAGTGACCTGTTTTGACTGTCTCTGCACTCTTGTGGCCACACTCTCCTGCACGGTTAACAAAGGTCAGCAATAACGTGAAAGGAAAATAAAGTGCAATGGAGTGGAGTGGCACAGGGATGTGGATTAAAATATGGCGAGAAAGTTATCTAAATAACGGTTGCATGTGGTGGCTAAGACTGTGACTGTGGCACGTCTAGATTACAGACGATACACGCTCGAATCAGAAATTATGCTTTTGATTTGTGGTTTTGTACGAAGGTAGGTAGGTAGCTGTGGGACAAGGCGACGGAGTGGAATGGTAGGAAAGAGTTAATGTGGAAGGGAAAGCAGACACCTCGAACCAAAGCCAGAACCAGAACCAGAACCAGATCCAGAACCAGAACCAGAGCAAGAGAAAGAGCAAGAGCCAGTGTGAACGGTGGAAAAGTATGTCACGGCATTCATGCATGTGTACAAGTGCAGACTCTTACTCTCACGTCAGTGCAGTGCTTACACTCCTTCTCCCTGCCTTCTCACTGGCCGTTAGTGGAAAAGTGAAATGTATTATTTCTAATCTGGCCCTGGTCGTGAATATACGCATGCATACACATGTTATCTTGTTCACTCGCTCACATGTTTACTTACTTTTATTTTGTTAAGAATGAGCTCGACTTTTCTAAAGGATTTACTCTTAGTGCATCTTATAAAATCCCAGAGATCAAATAACTGAACCATTTGCATACAAAATTCCTTCAACTTTCCATTTATTACACTTACTCTACCTGGTGCCTCTTTTCCCTTCTCTTGTGTAGACTATCCTTGTCTTACCTCTCTCCTTCTCTTCTTTCTGGGTCTCACGAACTCACACGAGCTACACGACTTGGACCTATCCCTTATTTTTCAAGTATTCCCAGAGTTACTCCAACATCTCCCTTATCCTCTCTACCACTTCCCTTTTTACCCTTTCTCTCTTTCTCTCTGTCTAGTCAAACCAAGTCCATTCAAAACCAGCAATTTCCATCTTTCTCTTTCTCTCTCTCTTTCTCTCTCAGCCAGCACAGACTCATAATAAAGTGAACATTCATTCATTCATACGTGTAATGCATGTTACAGAGCATTTGAAAATATGATTGAGCTTCAAGTACCTTGCATTTTAATGAATGTACTTACTTTCACCAACCAACTTCCTTCTTCTCTTGCTCATGGTCCTGATTACATAAATATTGGTGTGTACATACCTATACACATCTACCCATTAGATTTCCTTTCACTCTTGCTTTCAATTTCTCAACTCGGTTGCTTTTCTCTCTGCTCTGATTCCGTTGTCAGTGTCAGTTGAACGCTATTAGATATTTGGTATCTCATGTCACCAGATGGATATGAGAGGATGTGATGGAAGGAGTAAAAGGTTCAAATGAGCTAGAATTCAAAGTGCAGCAATTCATCTGCCATTTTTCAAGACTCCCTCTCTCTTTCTCTAATTTCCATGTTTATACGTCCCTCTGCTCCTTCCTACCGGCTCCCCTCATTCAATTGCCATGAATAATTGAGAGTGAACGGATGGGCTAGGAATAGCAATCCACATATTGTGTGAGAATAGCGTGTTATTCACTGCACAATTCATAACTTATTGCGTGCCGCTCCAGCTCCTTGTTGTGTTCCGGGTGGCATTGGTTAAGGAGAGAGGTGTAAGGAGACAAGACAATCGGGGCAGAATGATACCTTCGAGAAAATTAGTACATGATTGTCACACTACTCTACTACTGGAATGCATCGTATTCCATCCATAGCCAAATCCACATACACACATACATCCACATCCACACCCACATCCACCATCTCTATCCACAGACGAACGAGTATAAGGCAAGGGAAGGGAAGGGAACGTAGAAGGCGAGCGCGGAAGCAAATGGAGTATGTATAGGGAAAGGAAGTGCAAAGCCATCTATCTGATTACATAGACTCGACTAGACTAGGGACCAGGAGCAGAAGAGTTGGTGTTAAATTATTCTGTCTGTTTAACATCATGTAGCCACGTTATATACAGAGTGTACGCATGCACAAGAATGCAATGAAAAGGTAGTTTCTCGTTTCCACACAAATCCAGTGTCATTTCCATAGTTGCCTTGTACTTGTACTTGTACTGTAGTTCAAGGTGTATATCTCATAGGGTCAAGTCATAGGGATGGGTGTGAGCGTGAGATTTACATGTGTACATCTAAATGCATACTTTATAAATGGGTCGTCGAGGGAAAATGTAAAAAACATGCTAATGCTCCTTTCTATGGTATTTCTTTGGATTGGGACCTCTGTCCCTCTCTCTTCCTTTTCCCTTATATGTAGAAGGTATACCTATAGTTAAGGGCAAATGCACCTACATACATACACAAAGTTGCTCGAAATTACTCAGCAAAACCCGATCCAGACTTTTCCTATGTAGAACATGGACTTGGCACAGCTGACATTGTATCGTATGAAACTCGGATGGCGTAAGGGATGGTGGAGAGATGAGACAGCATAACTGAAATTGGTCCACATAGAACAATATTAACCTGAACCATGAACCATCCAGTGTACATGGACGCAATTATTTTACTATGTCAAATGAAACGAGGTAACATGTGAGCGGGAATTCATCTCTGCATTTGTACTTCTATTGCACTAAATGCTTCCATGCGTGGATGCGGATGCTTTCTCTCTTTCCACTTGCAATTTACTCTTCTCCGCTCACACAATCATTGTCTAATCTACTGTAGCTACAGATGAAGCAATAAGGAGCTTGTTGTCCAAATCCAGATCCAGATCCAAGTCCAAGTCCAACTATCCATCCACATCCAAATCCATCTGGGTTGGTATAAATGTATTATGGATTAGAGTTGGGAGGCCCATGTATAATTTTCCTTTCACCATTTCTCTCTCAAAATCACACCTTCATCCATGACAGCTGAAGCGGTGGTAAAATCTCTCTTTCTATCTCTCTATATATAGCATAAAGGCATATACCTATGTATGTAGGAAGATTTGGATGGAAGAAAGAACAAGAGGGATGCTCGTACCGTAAGTAGATGGGTAGGTTGTACATAGCTAGTCATTGTAAGGACGTCATAAAGGCAAGTAATAAAATTCTCCCTAATACTCTACGGCCATGTTTAAAATTTATACAATGTTCACAGACTGACAACGACGTAATTATGCATTTCAAATTAACTTTTATGTCTGCATCAAGAATGGCATGGCATGGGAAGGGATATCTGTAGGAGAGTATGGAAAGGGGTGGTATGGTATGGTTTGGTATGGGAAAGCATGAAGTAGCAATGCGTGGAGGAAAGTAAGTCAAAGTACGAGCATCCAACCAACCAACAACCGAAACCTTTTCGCATTCCGACATACCAAACAAACTAAAAGTAACTCAACTCATAAATGAGAAAATATCTTTATTTCTTTGTATGTCTTTCTCCTTTGGTATTTTAGATTGGAGGCAAGGCTTAGCGGAGAGAGATATAAAGACATGGGTAATTTCATTCCTAACATTTTACTTGGGGCAAGACAACCGAGTAAAAATCGAGACTGTAATTTTGCAGTTGCAATAATTGCACTGAGGGAATTTTTGCAAGATGCCCAGGTAGCTGTAATTAGGCAACTTGGATTTGAACAACAGTGTGTGTGTGAATCCAGTTATGCCTCCTTGAGAACTTCCTAAATCGAATGAATGTCATGTCTGTGCGAGAGAAATTTCCGCGCTGCGGAAAGTAAAAGGAAAGCGTATGAAGGGAATGTAAATTAAAAACGGGGAACTGTACTATCTACATGTGTATAGATATAACATAAGCACCTGAAAAGTGGAACAAGAAGAAGGGAAAAGGAGAAATCAAGAATTCATTGGCATGCTCGGGAGGGCTGGGAGAGAAACGCATAGACAAAAAAAGATAGGAGTACGTATATAAATGGAAATAAATCCATAAGTTTAGTCTGGGGTAATTATTATCGCCCCTTTCCCACCAGTCGCCAGCTAGTTCCTTTTTCGCGCCCTAGTTAATTGTCGAGGAAGCGGAATCATAAAGAACCGCGGATCAGTTGAAAAGTTCAACTACAACAAGACTGATGAGATTTCACTGCGATCCTTTACACTCTCGTCTTTATATATGTAGTATATATATATATACCTATATAAATATAAAAGGTAGAGTCACAAAGAGAAAGAAAATTCTACCCCTATAGCCATTATTATGTACACCCTATGCTGACTGTATATACCTATACATACAGCTAAAGCCACACAAAGGGCAAAACTCCTATACTTTCTCCACAGGCACTCATCATAAAATGAATTTCTCGGAAAGAGAAAAAGGAAGGGGAAAGTGAGAGAGGGAAAGAGAAAACTATGTGGATCCTCTGGAGTGTGTGATTATTCGCAAATGATTCGAATCGAGTGAAAGTAAGTAAGAGCTAATAAAAAACTGGGTGGCTGTCTATACTTGTGCCACAACTTCTAATTTATAATGAGAGAAACCGAAACGGAGCTACAAGGCAAGGCTCGTCGTAGTGTTCAGTGTGACGCGGAGAAATTGCATCGTTTTGTTAGGCAGCGTCAGCATGACATCCTTCTTATTGTGATCCTATATGGTCTCACTGTCTGTCTCTTTCCAGCCAAAACGGAGACATCTCCTCCCACTAATTAAACCAAGCATCCACCAAACACTATGCAAATCTCATATCCACAACAACGGCAATCACGCTCGCAATCTCAACACATTACAAAAAATACATATTGAGCATTGCCAAACC
>JAAXYX010002469.1:0-17450 GCA_036851915.1 Ptenothrix huangshanensis
GGGAGGTAAATATATTACTCCAGACGATAAATGAACATACAAGAGATTTATATATACCGTTTTCACGTATTTCTAAATAAACCTACCAGGGCAGTTTAAATACTGCTTTCACCGTGACTGTTAAAGTTAGCAATAAAATAACAATTCCCAAATTAATTTGATTGTAAAGCACCCAATACAACCTCTATATTGACAAAACGTAAATTTAACGCTTTCCAACTCGTTAAAAACGTTGAACACTACACTAATTATCTACTTTTAACACATCAAGAACAAATACGTTGAAGTTTTAAATCACATTTTAACGTTTTTTAACGACGAGATGATGCATGGACATATATTCAAATTACCAATTAGATACACTACCCTTTTCAAATGCTAGGTAGGATTTTCCACAATCTTAATTTGAATAATCCTAATTAATATTTACGATTAAACGAACAGTTAGAAGTGCAGGTACAACGAACGATATGACAATGACATGACGGCATGACAATGTCAAGTATTAATAAAACTAACGGCACTTTGGTACAGATCGAGATTATATTAATCCTAAAGGCAATACCAAAATGGAAATGGTAATGGCTACAGAAGACTGGTTTTCAGTTTGCACGCAATCAGTGAGATAAAAAAACAGAAAAATAGTTAAAATTCAATTGGCAACGTGATCCGCGACTACACGTGTATGTATATACTCACTACACGCTGATATAACAAACGAACCCATAATTTGAAAAAAAAACGTCGCGATAAACATTAATTACATAATGGGTTGACATTTGACATTTCTCGGAAATGGTAGTTTGTAACAAATAACCTAAATTGCTACAGATTCAAGAATACTTCCACAGTTAGCAATCAAATAAGTAATTAAACGTTAAACTACCCATAATCAATAATATGTAGTTTCATAGTGAGATCGTTTATAACAATATTGTTATGACTTAGAATTTTTGACTTCGAATAGGTCCTTAGTACACCACTTTTGAATACGTTTAGAACTCGGCTCACGTGCAAACCAAGGAAATTAATTTGACAGAATCTTGAAAACCGTTATCAGCCGGTTTGCAATATGACCTAACAAGAAAACTGGAAGCCTTCCGCATTCTGTACCCAGGAAGTCATCAGATGTGGTTAGATTCACTAACCGATGATTCCCAGTTTTTTACTGACTCAACCTAGTAGGGGATGCCTAAAGGGAATTCGCCTAGTTTTTACCGGGTTCCGGTAGGGGCCGGTTCAATTTTTAGAATGGGAAAGAACTCGTTTTAAGAAAAGATACCTAGGTTAACTATCTTTCACTACCGATAGTTAATGACAATTAAAATACAAAGTAGGTATGTAAGTCAAACGAATACAAAAAGGTTCTTGAAAAATGGATTTCGCTATAACAAATGACGTCAGTTTTACAATAAAATTATAATCATATTATGGACACAATTACATACATTTCGGCGAAATAATTATTACTTCCGAATACAGGTTAATTGAAATAAATGCAAACAATTTGAACATAATAAAACTTCTGAGAATTGCATATTACATGAATTCTAATTTATCTTTGTACGGACAAACCAAATTAAAAAAATTGTATGTCGAACATTTACGATGAAAATACGGTAGCATTTCTTAGATTCTGAGGATTTGTAGCAGGAAAAGAATCTATGTATATATGATAAAAGAAATCGTCTTTTTGCATAGTCATTCAAACTTCTCGCTTCACTCTGAGCAAATCCTTACTTGCGCACCTATCAGAAATTACTCTCATTTTTTACTGCCAACTTTCTTCTTGCTATCCTTCAAATTACCCATCATCAGGTTTTAATAATTCCATTGAATTCCTTTTGGTTTGAACAAATTTGAGATATGCGTACCTATTTACATATAGACTTCACTAGTTCTTCGAAATAGAAACAATTATTTGACTAGTGAGGGAAAACAAGATTGACTACATACATACCTCCATTCTCCATACATTATAATTGGTTAAAATCTTCGTTTGTAAAAACTATACAAGATTTCGTTCCTGGTATACAGATAAAACCTATATGTAATTGAAACCGAATCAGTTTTGTTACTAGGTAATTGTAAATTCTTAGTTCATGCTTAAATTGTAATATGCGTTCATACAAGGGTTGGTTCTATTACATCATAACTAGGTACTTCGACTAATTATATTTAGTTATCTCTGTCGTCATCCGGTAGATTCAACAATGATATGGCTAATTATATTATTATGTAAATCAACATTATTTCGAAATTAATAAAGAAAAATACGCAATTCCATGACTTTGTACACTTATGTTTTACAGCCAGAGGGAGGTTCATCGAACATTTCAGGCGTTTCTTCAACATAATTACCTATATATACATACATACCTGTACTGGTTTCTTCTCACGCACTTAAATTATTACTCTCGGATTATGCGTACATCAGCAGCAGCAATGAAAGAGTGGTCAACAAAGAAAAAACTAGCTGCGTAGCTACAAAATTACTGACTTGAGATTCCAGAATAAAGCAAACAAGACATTCTCCTTTAATGCGGAATACCTACCCACTATTTAACACTAGTAGTATAACATTGATCTGTTTAGATAAATCAGCATTCTAAGTAGGCTGGCATTTTTGAAGGACGACAAACAATAAGTGCATCATGGTTTGAGCAATAATAGAAATTTTGTTATTGCATGATTAATAATGACAGGATAAACAACTAATATGTAAAAAATTGGAAGTTTTGGTCAAATCATGATCAAGAGTACAAGAGCATGATTAAAGTACCTAATTAATAATAATAATTACGTACTAAAATTGTGAGACGTACGCAGGAAAATCCATTCAAGCCATCTATCTACGCTTTCATTGCCATCCAGCGAGCATTTCTTACACGCGGTTGACAGACACGCTGAAAAAACAACCACCAAAATAAGTTTGACGTAATTAAAAAGGTTTGCTCGTAAATTATGTAAATTATCAACTTCGGTTTCATTCAGCTGGAAGTTGAAATAAACTTGTCACACAAACACTACAGAATTTTGTGATGTAACTACAAACTCGCATTTCCTCATTACCTTTTTACACTTTTTTCGTCACAGTTGTAAAACACCACCTGCTATCTTCAATAATTTAAATATAATTATTTTATTTTATGACTGAAGCATAATAATATGCACTAAGGCTTCTACTTATGCTTACGAAAGTACACAAAATAAACCTGCTTGAAGCATCTTCCATTTCTGGGAATGCTATTTACATATTGCATTGTTATCAACATTATCATGGTGTTCTGTTATAAAATTCTAATGATCGCCATCGCATCGCATCGCCTTGCATATTGCATCGCATCGCATCGAACCGCATCGTTGCGAATAACAATAACGTTCGGTCTTTGAACTTGTAAGAATTTTTACTGCAATGTTGTTCTTGTAATATGTATGATAAAGAACCTATTTATAATCCTACAAAATGTGAGCATTGAAGTTTGAGCTATAAATAATTTTTGTGAGGACTTGCGAACATCCTCTATTTTATTTCCACTGAATTGTATACATATATGATAACATCATTCGCTATGATTCACACTACTCACTATAGTATGACGAAGTAAAATTTAATAATCGAACAAAGGATGAGGAAGTGCACCGAGAAACATAAAAACCGAGCCGTCCTACACTGTCAAAGGACTAGGGAAAAAAATTCTAGCAAATGTAACGATTAATACGTACCTACGTAAGTACCTAAAATTCTTTTAATGCTTTTATTTTGTAATATGCAATGACAATAAATATGCGCTCTTAAAAATACGCTTAAGTGTGAAATCGACGAGGAAGAAAACTTTACTTACGATAAGTCACAGTAACATTATGCATTGGAAAACAAAATAGTAAAATAAATAAGGAATTGAAATAGCAATCATGCAAGTATTACAATAACTACTGTTGCTCTTTAATAGCTGAAAATTTTGCGATTGGTAACAGACAACTTCTTAGCCTTTCGTGACGGAAAATCAGTACGAAAAATGTTTTTGTAGATATCTCTGTAAAATGCTGTGTTTGCGTAACAGAATTTTCTTTTTAATGCAAAGACCAACACGATCGTTGATTAAGTCCATCACCTTTAATTCCTTTTATAACGGGAATTTAGAATTTTAGTTTTTACCAAGATCGGACCGATGAAAAGACTGACCATTTTTTCTGAGCGTGTAGACAAAGATTTATACCATTGCGTAAAAGAATTATTGTTTGACCTAGAATTCTCACAATTTAATGCATTTTTTCCTATGTGTAGCCAATATTTTACATTTGATGATGCAGATGATGTTTTTAACACGCAATTTTACAATATGTAACTTTTAGCTCTGCTTGTCTATAAGAGGTAAATCGGATATCAATTTCGAAGAACGTACCAATATACCAACATGCAGGTAATTACAGTCATCTTCAAGTTGGGTTTTTGCTCATAATCCACCACAAGTCAAAGCCATACTGTACGAAAAGAAGAACACGTGTACATACAAAGTACATTACGCAAAAAAATAGGCGAAATTCCCAAGATTCTATCTGGTCCAGTCTTAATGACCAAATGCAATAAATGTATACACAAAGTTTATACAGTAAAGTACCTCCCTACACTTAAAAAGCTAAAGGTACATTGACTCCTTCCGTCATGTTTCATTTTTCAGGCACTAATAAAACTTGGGTTTTTACAGGAAGAGAAAGGCAACTTCCCCAGCCCAGATGTAACTGGCAGGGCAGGACGATAAACTAATAATCATCGTGAGTTTCTATTTTCTATCCTGCACTTTAATGATCAATATTAAATTTGCAGTTTTTTAAAAGAAACACACCTACCCATATATACCCATATATATCTACACATACCTTTATAATACACATAGCTTTGTACATATCTAATCATTTTACGTGCCTGTGGTAACGTTGCGTTGCGTTGTGCTCATTTCAATTCATTATGTGCCTATCTCATCTCATCCCAACCAATTTGGATTTATGTACTTTACCTTGTTTGTTCCCATCCCTTCCCGTCTTCCTATCTTTTGCCAGGAGGAGGTGAAAAAATGTTGGGGAATTTGGATGGTCATGGTCGCAGTGATATGCGATATTATGTTCTGTCTGTAGTGAGGGTTCAACTTGTATTATTTCTAAATTACATTCCGGTTTTCCTATGGATCCTAAAGAGAGTTTTGTATTCAGGCAGTTTCATGCTTAATTATTATTGCAATTTTGCCTCAAACCTTCCAAGCCATCTTAAATAGTATAGCCCGCAGCGATCTCTCTCTCTCTCTCTCTCTCTCTCTCATTCTCTGCTCACATCTTATTACATTGCATTTTTGCCGGATCACGTAACAAAGTAAAATGAGTAAAAAGATGCGAAAATGAAGGCGAGACATTAAACTAAGTAACACTAAACAGCTTTTGCATGAATTTTGCACGGCATGACATGACAAGGTATGACATCGGCATCTAGTTCTAGTCTTCCAACAACAGTCACATGTCCAACACGTTTAAAGCTACTCCATCTCCATGACCTTCATATCTCTACCATTTTCCATCATTCGAATAGAAAAAAATAACAATATTTTTTCCATGTTGATAATTGAATTAAATTTATTGCAAGTGTAAGTAGTACTAAGTAGCATGACATATCCTTTATACCTTTTTATATTACCGTATAATCCCCAGCAAAAAATGAAGACAATTACGTGAGTACATATGTAGTATTACAATACGACGCAATGCAGCGCGGTGCAGCGTAGGATAAGATTATCCAAATCTTTCAAAATAATTATATTAAATTAACATACATTTTAACTGTACCGTGTAGAGTAGAATGTTGTGCAGACGGTATCATAAATTAAAGCTGACTCACCGTATTTTTTAACCTGGGATATGTAATATGGACATGAATGTACATTTATTCCATGATTATCAAGTTTTTGCTCCAGCAGACTTCCCTTTATTCTAATTGCATGTTTAGAAGTGTAGAAGTAGAAGGAAACACTGTAATAACAATGCAATACATTGCATAGATATAATCATGGTGATACTCATTGTCATGAAATGTAGGTAATTTATAAAATGCAGGGGATTAAAAAATGGAATGGAAGTACATATAATTACACAGCTTGTGCGTCTTTTTATATAGGTAATACCATTGGAGCATATAGATTGTTTATAGGCTTATGTGTAATAGTTATTTCAAATTCCAAAGGTATAATAACCATAGTGGCCACACCATTTTTTCTGCTACATTAGTGTACATACTCCTCTTTGTAATTTAATTAGTACAGTTTACCTTGCGTAAATCCCAGATTTAAATTGACGCCCAAAAAATGCAAAGTATTGTACACTTGTCTAGTCGGTAACTCTCAGGATTTAATTGTTTGGGGATAATAATAAAGAAAACACTTGGCTTTAGCTTGACCTCTACTTCGATGCAACAATTACTTCATGATATAATTATTAATTATGCATGCATGCAATCGTTTTTTCTTCTTCTGGAATCAAATACATCGTGCAAAAATTGTATAATTGCTGCCCTGCTTCCTTTAGTTCTGCCTATCACCAATACCTGAGGAGAGACGAGACGAAACTGATTTGTGATTGATGCAACTTGTGGTTCTTGTGATGTGTTGTGATCGTTTCCATGTGTGGAGGAATGATCATAAAAAACTGAGTAGAGTTGGGGAGATTGATGTAGACAAGAGATAAAGGATAAAAATCCTTTATTTTCTTACTGGGACTTCCCAACTTTCCACTTCTAGCAGCACGTACGAATGCGAATACCATTTTTTCATATGAAGCCATATTATGTACTTAAACGAGCATGAAGAAGGACTCTTTGAAGATTTCGATTTGTTTTGAGAATCACAACAATGGTATGTAGATGGTAGGTTTGCTGTTTGTTTTCGAAGTGCGAACACAAAGTGTAGTAGGGCACAAGCCCTGCCTTTCGCAGGTAAATTTTTTATAGTATTAAACATTGAATATTTAAACAGTTGTGAATGATGAAACCGAAATAAAATCACAAAGTCTCCCAATGAAGATGGCCTAAAAAGAACCGTAATCAGGTGTTTTATGATCAATTTGTAATAACAATTTATAGTCCTTGCAGATGCAAAAAAGCCATACGTAATCTTAATTTAATCTATGATTTGACTGCATAAATTCAGTTACATTACCTTTCAGTTGAATTCAATTGATAGTTTAGATTATTATGATTTATTTCATTTTAATCTGCATGCATAATCATTAAAGTTTGTACACTAAAACTAAACAATCTTAAAAAGAATGCATTTAAAGCGCCTAAATCCTACTCGTATTTAGTACCTACAATTATTCTTTCGAAACGATTGTTATTTTTAATTTTTTTGAAGCGGCACAATTTTTTAATTTTGCACTTTTTAACAACGCAATTCTTTTAATCTTTTTACGCTTTTCAAAGCGTCTATTTTTTAATTATTATTGTTTTGTACACGTCCAATTTTTTATTTGGCACTTTTAAACGCTAACTTTGCGTTTTCTCCCAATTTGTTTTCTTTCATTGTACTAATTAAAATAACATCTAGAACTGCGAGATAAACTTTCGATGTTTGATGCGTTTAAAATGTTATTAGTATTTTAGGTGATCTTTTGGCGATCTTGAGATGCATCCTAACTGCGATCATAATTGAACTATGTACATGCGAATTGGTTTTTGGTGTTTTAGATGTACCATTTTTTGCAGTGTATTATAAGAAAAGATTGAGAGATACGTGTGTGTTATCTAACTGACCAGATAATTACAAAGGGAATCCAAGTTGACTGAGGCCAGGCTACAATTACATGTGTTCAAGATACACAAAGAGATCACACAAAAAAGACGAGAAGGTTGCGCCTTCCGTAGTAAGTAGTAATAAGGTAATCGTATAGTCTGAAACGTAAAAACCTACAAATTGTAAGGTAATGCTTGCATGCCAATTTCTATTTACAAATAATGTCTTTCACGCTACTCCACATTGTTCAGTAAATTCTCCTATCTTTCACTATTATAATTTATAATAGCAGTACACCATTTCTTTTGATGTCCTCAAAATTAAAGTTTCCCAGCAACTTCCGACACCACAGGCAGAATTACTCTCATATTTGCACGGTAGTAGCTTTCCTGAAATTACAAATTACGACAATTTACCGAAACGACAATGGCAGCTAATGACAGAATAGTGAAGGTAGTAGAAACGCAGAATTTGTCGCGCTTTTTTCGCTGACCATTTTGCAAACTTTTTTTGTTTTCCGTGGTTATTGCTATCTTCTTCGATTAGACCACTAGTTGCCAGTACTTTTTGTAGTAAGTAGCAAATCTATAATTGTACCAGCAATTTTGAAGCTCATAGGATACGTTATGGAGTGCACAAAAATTGTTGGGAAAATTTTTATTACTCACAATTGGTGTTATCACTGGCATTGTCGGCGGTAGAGAATGATAAAGAATTATATCAAGTAAAATAAACTTGACACTGATTGTCCTCGTATTACAGAGACCTTTAGAATTCGTCATCAGGTGTAATTATGGTTGAAATAAGTAACGAAAATTTTTGAATATCGAACCCATTGTAAACCATTATGTAATTACACCGTAAAAATAGGCGCCAAAAATCTACTTGTATTTAGTACAAGTATGAACGCAGCTTGGATCATGGATGAATCTCAAATCAAGTTTACCTAAATTCGTGTATTTACAAATCTATTGCGCATCTAAAGCGCATTTTGCAGTCCAAAATGCGTATAATGTGTAACCCAAAACTTTTATTTTGAAACTTTTCAAACTTGTTAAAACAAGAAGTTTTGAAAATTGCTCAAATAGGAAATTTTGAAACCTTTCAACATTGCTCAAATAGGAAATTGTGAACCGTTTAAAAATTGTCAAATTAGGAAATTTTGCAATGTTTAAAAATTGCTCAAATACTAAATTCTGAAACGTTTCAAAATTATTAAAACAGGATTTTGAAATGTTTTAATATTGTTTAAATAAACAATCTTGCAGTTCAAGAGGCGTTTTTATACTCTTAAATGCAGGCTTATTTAATAATAATGGTACCAAATGCGCGTATATTTTGAAGTTGTGGTTACATTTAAGCTGTTACAAGTAAGACTCTTTAGCTTTTACAATGTACGTGTATATATTATTGTAATTTGTGACCATAAGTTTGAGTTTGCAAGTAATCCCACTACCCTACTTTTTGCAGTCTTAGAATTACATAGTAGTTTTCTCTAAATTCCAAAATAAATATTTCTATTTGCAAAAGCTTTTCAAAGACTCGTGCATCTAAACTTATTCTTTACGATCTTTCATCAAAGTCAGAGCTATCGAATTCCACGGTTTAAATGTGAATAACTTTGTGAGTCATCAATGTATGTTTTTTGTTTTGGTTGTGTTTAATGAACTCAAAATACTTTTCCCCTAGTTTTGCACCGCAAAAAATTGTTTACATTTGATGTTTATGATTATGTTGTCTGGAACAGATTGTGCAATTGAATTTATTTTCCCTTTTGCGGCAATAAAGTAAATATATTATCAATACGATTTTCCTTATATAACGTAGGGCTGTCGTTTGCACATCAATCATCAATGCATGGATGTGCAAACTGCAAACTACCTATCGGCCTATTGTAAATTATTGTACTACAATAACAATCTTAATTTTTATTGCTATACTTAAATAATTAACTCAACCACCGTGGCTACGTTATTGTTCTAGTGACTTGGGAATTGGGAAACTCCGGATTCGTGTCTGAGAATGAAATGTCTGTGAATCCCTGACGCCGCAGAGTAAAAGCAATTAGTAGTGAAAATCAAGTTAATGTATTACAAAACTTACTACATTAAGATCCACATCAAATGTCGAATCAGTAAAAGTTAGCAGGGTTTTAGACTCTCAGCGTCTCAGCAAGGAAAATCCGGAGCTAATTTTTTCTAACAGAGTTCATCTCCAATGTCAAAGTGGCTCGAATGTATGTAAGCTCTTAAAGATATAATCCATTAGTAACAGAACACATGCATATTATGAATTACCCTTGTAATCTGCAATTACGAAAATCTTTCGAAGCTCTTGCAATACGGAAATTTTTATTCCGATGGCACTTAAATGTGTCTACGAAGTTGATATGGTCAAATCCTGTCTCGAAGCATCCAAGTCTAGACTTCTGTACTTTTTAATATTTTACGCAAAAATTATAACACTTACGCGTTTTTACTAAAATGCTGCAGGACAAATTATTTGAGTAGTAACTATAACTAGCTAAACATTTTTCAGAGTCCGTTAATGAGTAGAAAAGTCTAGACGGGGTTAGTTTAGAATTTTTTAACTTTCTTCTTCTCTTTGTGTAAACACAATTAAGCACTTAATGAAAATGCTGCGATGCATTTGAAATATTTCTATTTATCTTCTTGAGTTTTTCGCTTTGACTTTGACTTTGCCTGGGAATCAGATTTAGGATTGTTCTTATACCAAAGCATAGGAAAGGCCAATCTGGATAGACAGACAGGCAAAAAACAAGCACGGGAAAAAAATGTTACAATCTTTGTTCAAAATTCAGAGGGAATCCCGTGCCCCATGTTTTTATGTGAACGTCGGTCTTGATCTTGGTCTTGAACTTAAGCAAGTAGGTACTGACTGACAGGACTTTCATACCTGAGTAATTTAATAATCTGTGGGTTAGCCCACTGAATTTGTTGGGGCAGACATTAGCCATACACCCAATGGGATCTCAATTTGTCTCAGGTCCCTCACCGCTAAATAATCTCAAAATAAGGAAACGCATGGTAGCAAGAATCTCAAGTTTTAAGCTTAAGCTGTGAGAGCTGTGAGACAAGGTAAGATCCGTCGGGTGTACGACTGTGTTGTTTAAGCGTAAAATTTCAGATGGGAAATTCCCGGTGTAATTCCCAGATAATTCCTAATTAGTATTGCCGGAAAATAATTTTAGTTGAATGCAATAACCTCTTCCGACTCGGACCGCGAAGGAATTTCTAATCATATGTATAACTATAACAGAAACAGATGCGCATATGTGCATACTTTCAATATCAGTATCAATCAATCTAGTGCCTACAGGTAAATGTAGCATGTATATATAAGTAGGTTTATATCTTTAATACATTTTGTTTCTTTCCCTGCATCTACTCTGGTTTTTCCTCCTGGGCTTCCTTTAACCATGTAATATGTGCTACAAAGTGAATCACCAGCGTAGAGTTTTTAATCGCTCAGTCAATTAATGAGTGATAATTGATAATGCAAATCCATTTGGTATTCCCATTTCGACGTGTGATAATCGCATTCATTGGATTTTAATTACGAAGGAAAAATGGTGAGAAATCTAGTGCTGATGCAAAGAATACAACTGACAATGCCATGTTTGAAATAATAAAGCAATTCAAAAATCAAAAATCAAACTTGACTACTGCCTACAATTGCATACATGGGTATTATGACCAGGGAAGGAAAATGCTGATTCTAATCCTGCTGGTGTCGGAGTCAAAGTCGTATTTAATTATGTGATTCTTGTAATATTAAGAATGACTTTAATATAAACATCTACATTCATACAGAATGAAATAGTGACTCTTTAGAAAGCCATATAGGTTAAAGGTAACTATTCATTTCAAATGGAATTGGATTGAAATACTGATCTACGGCAACATAATGAAAAGAATTTTTTGTGGTGTTTTTGATGGAAAGAAGCAATTATTAAAAATAATCTTAAATCTACAAGTTTCTTAATCAATGCATGCCTGTGGCAGCAAACCTGTTTAGTTAAATAGCATGCAATTATTTATCTGTGAAATCCCCGTACCAGTACCACCTACATTTCCTTTATTCAAGTGGAATTGCGATGTAAATAATGATTAATTACAACAATAATTACTATCATTGTGTTATTAACATCGTTTTCAGTGTCGAAGGTTAGTGGCATAACTTGTCTTACCGATGGGAACGTACAAAACAGATCATCTTGCGACTACATCCAAACAATAAGGCAGCTGGACGTTGTGGCTCGTCGCTACCTACATATATCCGTGTATATACATACAAATAAATTAACTAATATGGTATTTCCGAGAGTGCACCTATGTCTGTTTGTTACTGCAATTAGATAGTAATTATTTTTAGTGGATCGAGATGGAGTTATTTTATGTAATTATTATACTGATAAATTATAAAATTGTAAAGCGAACTTCGAATCCAAGTGGAGATTATATCATGTCAGATAAATGGAATTCAAATGTCAAATACTCAGTAGGTACAGGTACTAAGAAACTGTGCGTTGATATGGTCAGCTATTATGAAATAAACCGACCTTTAGAACGGCTTTTTACAACAGCTTCATCTACCAGTTTGCCAGTTATATCTAATTTGACATTCTGCGATCAAACAGTTTAGGGATTCCCGACTATACAAAGGTAGATTTGGCCCGTGAATATAATAATAATATGTTCGAATTTTAAAGGAGTGGGAGTCAGTTTGCTCCAGCTTGGAAGGAACGAAATCCTCACCCTGTTTTCGTCATTAAAAGGTTTGGCCTTCTTTGTTTTAATTTTTATTCACTTGACAGTATTTGGATGTTTCCCTCGGTTTATATTGCTACAAAAGCATCTGACTTCGGACATTGTTCTGTCCGCTTATTTACAATACTATGCATAAACGGAAGGTCACGAATTTACGATGAATTTCGGGGATTCCAGCATCATGATCTTTTATTGCTGTACTTTTGTGTTTTAGCAATTGCGTAAACATTTTTTGGGTGATGGATGAAGGATGAAGTGCAGTCTGCAATGCGTTTAAAAGTAAATTAACTTGAGTAGTTAACATCTTTATAAGTAAAAGTATTCGAATTTGGTAAATTTTTGTTTTTCAATCGAAATAATGATTGAAATCATTTGTGACATTTTTTGAAATGCTCAGATTTGGTTTATTAATTAAGCGGTAATCAGCGTCATCTTGATAAACCAGGCGAGAAAGGATAAGCAATAACTTTAATAATTATAACACGAATCAAAAAACAGCTTCTTAAAAAATGAAGTTGAATGAAATTAGAATAGCTTGGCTTTAAATATTGAATTTAGCATCCCCGAGTCATTCTTCTAGATTTATCTAATCTCTTTACTTCACAAGAGTCATGACTTCAGTATCTAAAATGCATGGATTCTGTTGGACTGTGGATTCTGTTAATATTATGCTTTAATTTGTTAAACGATTAAATCAAACCACAATGGTATTCAGTTTTACAGTTTCAGAATATTATATTCTATTATTGTATGATTATGATTATCTAATGGGTAGATGGTCATGGACAGAAACAAAGGTCAAATCTATAACGTACGTCTACCCTTACAATTTTTTTCAGGTGATAGATTTAGTTTAAGTTTCTCCAAAAATGGATTTGAGAGAAGAATGTTCGTTTTTGAATTTACAGAAATAATTTACCTGCGATTTCTGCTGTAATCGTAAACTTTATCTTTGATTGAAGCATCGCATCGTTTTTACAAAAATTTCATTATGCCATACATTTTCTTTAGTAGATTATAAACATTATTTGAGTCGTATGTTCCAATTTGGTTTCAACTTTTGCAAGAATAAAATGTGACAACAATAATAACCATAATATTTTTGTACTTAATCATAAACGGTATTTTTTGCTTCTCAATTTCAATGTCAATTCTCATTAAAAATATATTTATACTATAGTAAAGCTTTTGTGTAGCACACCAGTTCTTGAAGAATTGCAAGTATATGTACTGGCTTGGCATTTATAATCTAATTAATACATAGATAGTAAGAGTATACATAGTTGCGGCATAAATATTTTCACTGCTGACCCGATGCCATATTTTCCCCAGTTGCAATAATAATTCGAGATTATAATTACATTACTAATTAATTTGCAGTGCACTGCTAGGTTTGAGACTTATGACTGTTGTCTCTTTTAAAAAGCTTTTTACAAACATTCTCTTCCATCATTTGTAATAATTAAATAGCAAATACTTAACGAATCAAAAATCATTAACAATATAATTATAACGACAAGAGCCTCAGCTCTAACAATTAAGCACGGAACGAAACAATAATTCATAATTTTGGGTTCCAATGCATTTAATAGCTAATATTGCTTTTGTGCACTAATTAATGCTAAATTCTAATTCTAAGCTTGTAAGATGTTTCGCCGATGACGAATCGTAATTGAAGAGTAAGAATTATCGTTGTTTCATCTTGATTGCGTTCAAAACGATTCAGCCCTACTTTATAAACTGTAGGTATAGTTATTATATTCTGAAATCTATCACCCTTGATGTACGTAACAACGGTTGCACCTAGTAATATGTACCAGCTTCCGAACGTTCAAGTTCAAACTTGACCTCCTCAAAATTCCTACTTTGAACAAGGTAGATTGTTTTTAAAATGCTTACCTCGAGTTTGAACATCAAAAAATGTGCTTCTGTACAAAAAAAAAATCAAAAACTATGAAATTATTTATATTATATGATAAGACTATCAAAGACCAGGCCTAGCTGTACCTACTACTACTTACATGATAAGCTTGGAGCTTTGAATAAATAACAGCATTTACACTAATAAACGCCACAAGTATAAATTACTGTCTCAAAAATAAAAATGTTGTATCTCGAGGTAAAAAATGAAAATCCTACCAAAAATAATCATGAAATTTCTGCTCTTTGCACTTTTGACTAATGAAGAATTTACATACGGAATAACGCTAAATTCAAATGCAATAATCAAACTAGGATAATATCATTAAAACTAATCAACTACTCTCGACCGATTTATTTATAATAACAATAAGATTAATGACAATGATGAGTAATGAGACTAGGGAGTTATAAACACTCCTCACTGACGAATAATTAGAGTTCAATGAATGTTATAATTACTTGAATCAAAGTGTCTCTACTTAATTTCTACTGACAGCTGTTGTTTGAAGCTGAAAATCTTCATTCTGTTCATACCCTAACTACAAAAACTAGAATAGCTCAAAATTGAGTAGAAAGATCTGTGTGACTTCATTATCCAATTATTTGCAAATTAGTCATTTCATTCTACCTATGTATATTGTACCTACGTACCTATATGTACAAACTGCAAGTAGTGCTTGTGAGATCTAAAATCGGCAAAAGCTCAATCTTTCCTATGGCTTGAATTTCTAACCTGCTACTTCATTTTTCAAAATACTAACAAGAACATTTAGCTCGAGAATTCGGTCACAGTTGACGAACTCGATTCGTTCGAGGATCATAATAAGAAGGACGTAAGAAGACGCAAGTCTAAATTTTTATTTTTTACACTTTTTCAAAAAGTCTGGATTTACCTACATTTGAAACTAATATTTGATTCAATTTCGCATTGACCTTTGGCCGAGCGACCTTTGACCACAATCATTTTGGAGCTTACCAAAATTGTGCCTTAGTGTCTTCTTAATCTGAGCTTACTGCGACAAAATGAAAGTGTTTTCCTTATCTTTGACCGAATTCTAGAGCTTCATGTAAAAATATTCCCTTACAATACCCACCTAAATTGCCTACTAGGTGTAAAAGGTGTCCTAGTACGGTAAGTGTAGGTATATAGTCCTAGGTCTATAATGCTTAATCGTGTACGTCAGAAAAACCAACAAAAATCCATTTTCTTTCAAGCGTAGCCCCAACTCCAGACAACTGTTGACGAAAAAGAGATGGGAATTTTGACATTAAAGTTTCAAGCTGATTGGGCCTAACATTAGGAAGTACTTTTTGCGCATAGGACCAAATATAGTCCAAACTAGCACCAAATGGGTGTACATGTAAAAACGTTGAGATAATACCAATGAGACGAGCTTCCGTTTCCGTGATTTTTATATCACCTGAGATAATCCACGTTTCACTAATTATACTATCAGGATTAGTGCTATCCTTAACACTATCATTACTACTGTTATTACTATTTGAAATTGAGTTATTTCTCTTCACGTTGTTACTAATATGATTCGGATTGCTGACCATATTATTACTTGTCGGGATGTTTTGACTGTTGGAACTGGATTGAATGACGCTACTAGTAGTACTCGATGCTCCTGTGCTACTGTCACAATTTTGGAGGAAGGAAGAACTGGAATCACGATCACCATTTAGAGTAATGACCGCTGGTTGAGAATTATCACGATTTTGAAAAATACTGGCATGACCTTCTCGCGAGGATGAGATTCCGTTCGTATTATTTAGTCCGATATTAATGCTTTCATTACAATTTATTCCGTCACTACTACTTCCTTGTTTTTGGGATTGAGATCGACGGGATTCTAAAAGCTGCTGGGGATAATAGTTTAATATGATTTTATTAAATTAAAGGAATTTCAACAAAGGTCCTTTATTCTTTTGAACTTAAAGAAAATACTAATTTTAATAGTTACCTTGTGAAGGTCCCTAATTTGTAAATCCTTGGGTTCTAGGGCAGTTTTTAAATCAGCCTTGATGAGATCAACTTCATTCTTGAACGCTGCTAACTGACACCGTAGTGAATCATTTTCTTCCTAAATTAATTTATTTCATACTCTTAACTTTTGGCCATTTTATTTATAAATGCTAATAAAATAATTCTGTATAAAGATAAAGATATCAAGTCTTTACTTTTAATTGATCAACAGTCTTATCAATATCATCGTCTACACGCATCTTCTTTCCTCTTGGTGAAAATGAGCCCCCGGAGTCTGAGTCTGAGTCAGAAAGTTCCATTTCCTCGTCAGTCCGTTCATTTAAAGCCTCTTCGAGTTGTATGTTCTTAATTTCCTGTTGGGTAGGACAAAAGTTAATTTTAATTAAGTAGCTAGACTATATAGTAGCCCCAAAGTACACATTCAACTTTGCGTGATCTGATTTTGGCAAAGATTCCTCCTCATATTGCATGTGCACATAAGTAGCTAAATGTGTAGCTGTAGGAGCTACGACTGACGACCATGACTACACACTTCATTTGATATTGGATTGGAACATTGGGAGTGCAAACCAACCGCAGCTTGTTTCTTCCAAATATCAATATTTTTCCTCTGAGCTTTGGTGAAGTGATCCCAGGCTTTTTTGTGGCAGGCCGCGAGAAAAACTTTTTCAATTTGGCTGACTGTAAGTAAGAGATAAAAATATTATTACTATGATAATAATGATAAATGGATAAATGACATAAATGGATAAAAGACAGGGGGAAAACAGGCATGTGATACAAAGACAAACTGAATGGAGAGATACCATGAAGAAATCTTACACAGTGTGGTAATAACAGTAAGGAACATACGTGGTTGGAAATTGATTTGTTATGCTTACATTGCATAAGTAAACCTTGCATCCTTTGTCGCATGAGTTCTTTGGCTTTGTTCAACTCATCGTCATACTGCGATTTCTCTCCCAGTAAACGCCT
>JAAXYX010002470.1:0-17447 GCA_036851915.1 Ptenothrix huangshanensis
ATTTGCTCGTCTTCCTTTTTTCTCCTTCCCGACTTCTCTGGCTTTTAGCAAAAGGCAAAAGCAAAGACACGTTAAGTCCAATCAAGAGGAGTCAAACATGCACTATCGATTCAGCTATTCGACTACCTTCTCCGTCTCCTTCCCTCAACACGGTTTTCCTACAGGACTAGAACTATCTGACCACTGTAATCTGTAATACCATATAATTTCTTTCTCACTTGGAAGAAAGAAAGAAAGGAAGAAAGAAAGAAGGAAAGGACGAAGGAAGGAAGGAAAGAAAACGCTCAGACTTTGCAAGTGGTACGGTACAACAGATGCAGGCCCGGGCGGTGAGCTTTATGAGTACAAATTGATCTTGGTCTCCTACTCAGGAGACGTGTACTCACTAGTCAGTGGACGGGATGCCATGTCTTCATTGTAGCCCACGCGTGTATAATTGCATTGAGTAATTACCTACTCAAATAATTATATGATGCGAGGGAAAATACTGACATAATGGAGTGCCAAGGTAGGATGTAATTACGAGTTGAAAATTAGACCGGAGAGATACCAATTTCAGTATACAATATCTGAAATTGGAATGCAGACGAATACAAAGGCTCAAGTCAAGATAAGAATGAGGAAACTCGGTAGGTAGATATTACTCAGTAATGTCTACATCAAATATAGACCAACTTACACTTGACTTTTTACGTGTTCAGTGCACTTGTGCGTGACTATGTACACGCACACAATAGTATCCATAGTTTTGTTGGATCCGAAATGGAAAGTTAGATTGGATTACATAGCTCTTCATCATTTTTATACTTGCTTTTCCCTTCTTCCGAATTCCGAATCCGAGGAAAATGCATCACAGATCAGGCGACCAACTCTTGCGCAAAAGCCATCAAATTATAGCTCGTACTTGCTTAAAGGGAGTGATAGAGATAGAAACCGTTGTTCAGTCTGCTAAGCCTCTTTGAAATTCACCTCAAGTTCTACTCATCCGCCATATGATTTGTACGTAGCTGCGAGGGAAATAAATCTAATCCCACTCATTAACTATTACAAGTTCGCTCCTCCTATACCCCTTGTTCAGGTCTGTAATTAAATGACATTGGTATCTCAACTAAAGTGCTTCATTCTCAAGAGTGCTACAGATACTCAACTAAACGTGGATAAAACTACAGACACGATCCTCAAGAATATCCGCAAACGAAATGTCCATGTATATACATACATCCAAGATTTTCGGCTTAGCCGGCGTTAAATGTGTAAATATTCCAATGCGGCAGGAATACAAAGACATCCTCATGCATAGCATATCATCTCATCTCATCATATATCAGAGGATTCGGATTAAGTAACGGTAAGCTGCTTTATACTGCTGAGAATAATAATCATGAGTTATTCTAGGTAAAATCGTACCAAACCCAAGCTCTGCGGATGCGGAAAACAGCAAAAAATAAATCACCGAATACGCAGGCTGCAATACGCGTACGGAGAATCTTCAAGTTGGTGTTGCGAAAGCCTATCCGCTAACCTACTCGTTTCAAATAACTCTATCGGATTAGGTATTTATGATATGAACAGATTCTATTCTAAGATTCCCAATAATGACTTCTCTTTATGCTTCCATTTTCAGTCCCCTCTTGACAATATACCTACCCACACTTCGGAAAGGAAGCTCTCTTGAACAGCTCTAAATTACAAGTAGGTACGTAAGGTACTCTTAAGCCTAGGATAAACCTTCGACCTTTCACGTCCTCCTTTGTCCACCATGGTCTTTGCCTTCTTTCATTCCCAAATGAGTCAAACCTTACACTACTTTCCCAATAGGAAAGACTAAATTTGAACTGCTAGAATTGGGCTTCTCTTTTGACATCAAAATTCAGCCACTTTTCACCACAAACAAATCCACAAACTTTTTGCAGAAATATAAACATTTAGCTTGCTAATACAGCCATAGTTTTTTAACTACGTATTTTTTGAATTACCACTGTGAAAAATTAGATGACTTCGGCTTCGGCATTTAGTAGATGTAGTACTTTTTTTTATAAAATTCAAATTCAAAATGATACAGAGAATAAATGTATAGAGAAATATTTTAATGTTTGCTCAAACATCATTTGCAGTCCCATAAAGTGCGCTTTTATGGTTTCAATCAGTGTTTTAGTCTTTCTTTTAAAATCTCAAGTCAGAAAATTTTCATCGGTAAAACATATTAATGCCCTTTCAAATATATATGGTTAAGAATTTCTTACGTAATAAAATAAATAATATGTGGGATATATATATATCTACATGAATAAAAATTTTAATACCATGTATATTTCCTTAGGCATTACCACCGGTAGTGTTTAATGAATCTTTTGTGATATATTTACTAGAGCTTTCGTAGAGCTCTCAGCTAGAACAAAATCTTTGCAGGTTCTCAACCAGTAAGGAAAGTTACCGAAAAGTTACTTTCAATGATTGTGGACTATGTATACAGTAAGTTTATACTGCTTTGTATACATTCGACTGCAAACTGCTGATTTGACTCTAGCTTTATGAGAATGTAAACAGCATTTATAGATTTCAAATCCTTTTATTACACAAGAAATAATCTGCAAGGAAAAGTTGGTTTTATCAAAGTATAAGTACATGTAAAGTAATTATACAGAAAATTTTATGCTTTAATGATATTGAAGATATAATGGCAATATGCGATAGTTTCTACATTGTCCAAATATCAGTATATAATTGCCTAGCGGACCACGACTACGACTACACTCTATAGGTATGTATTTATAGATGGAAAATGTGCGTACTAATCGTAGCTCTTAAATACAGTACATGGATAGAATGTTCTAAATGTCTCTAGATATGACAACATCTTATTCTCATTTTGAACAGGAGAAGTCACATATCTGCATAGGATTTGTCATTCTTGGTGCAGTGCAGGTTATTACTGTTTCTTAGGGTTAGGGGATCGGCTACTGATCCAAAAAAGACGCGAGAGAATGAGTAGAACCAAAAATATTTGTTTGAAATTGAATTGAAAGGCGGTGTAGTGACTAGTGACACGTTAATTATAAAATTCTTTAACTTACGTTGATATTGTATGCATTTATTATATTTTGTAATCCTTCTCAAATGTATTAATTACGTGTTTGGAGACGATTATATAAACAAAATGGGGTAAACAAAATACAATTCTGTTACAGCTAAACTACCACAAACTTCAAGCTATCAAGGTTAATTCCATTTTCGAAGCCACAACACAGAACAAAAAAAATTGACGAATCAAGTAGGTAATTGTCGGGAAGGCACCGGTGGGAAAAACTGTAGTACTCTTTTGACTTTTGAGACAACAGAATACTATGTAGCACTTGATGGGTAATGATGTGTCAAAGTGTCTTCCTCATCTTGAACACGGTTGTATGCACACGTCCTGATTATTAAATCCGAGAACCGAGACTGACTGACTTGACTTAACTCGACTTTCTATGAGACACTCGACCCGCTCCCCAGTGGCAAGGATTGTAACGTGCAGGGGAAAGCAGTTCTTTCTCTTTCTCCCACGATCAAAAAGTTACCACTGGCAGGCAGCAGCAGCAGTTTCATCTGCAGTTTGTCGTATTCCCAACATTAAACCCTTTTTTCGAGTACACATCAGTACCCTCTTTCGTCTAGAATCCGATTTTTCTCCGCTTCTCCCTATCTCCATTTCCTACTTTCTTCCGCTTCGAGTTTCGCGTCAATGGCAACTGGGAAATAGTCAACGTAACGTTTACGTCTGTCAGGCGAATCTCTTTGAATTCTGAATCGTCGTGCACACAAAAGGAGATCAAATTAACGAATACCATGCATAAATGAATGTGTTCGCCGTATGCAGCTAGCATTATCTCCTACGTTTGCATTTTGTACGTAAATCAAAATTTGCATTGACACTGGCATTCACCAGATGAGATGATGGATGTTCTCATTCCTTTGGCTACCTTTTAACGCAACTTAGTCCAGTAAAACAAGAACCAAATCATCGTCAAAAATGCACAGTTAATCTCTAATGTGGACCGTAGAACAAAAATTTTGACTGCATCTTTAAAAAACGTTCAAAAACAGGCTGTGCAAAAACTGCTTCCGCCATTTGTGCTAACTATTTTTGCCAATATTTTATTTTACTAATTTTGCCCCTAATTGTTAAGTAAAGCAATCTGCCTTTAATTCAGTTTACTGCAGAATCATAGTAATTATATATAGTATAATTATTATTGATGGTTATTGGAGTGATTCTGGCAACAAAATCCATCCATGATCATCGCTACCCAACTCTAAAGTACCTACCAATGCACTGGTAATGGACTACAACTACTCACTACTCATCCGTGGGCCTAAAGGCCGTATCTTCCCACAAAGTAGGCATAATTGCAAGTAGCCGTAAAGGAAGAAGCTGTTAACATGGATCTAAATAGAAGTCAGGTGGAAGGATATGGAAATTAGACTTATTAAAAGGTGGGTACACCGGATTGGCCCAGAAGGAATTCAATTAATTATTTTAACTATAACGGCTATAATTTTTTACAAATTGTAAAAATGTCATAGTAAAACATTATTTACAAGCCATCGGATTTTTCTTCATTCTTAATTATATAGCAGCATTTATATTATGCTGATAATTGTTGCATTACCAATATAAAACGTAAGATAATTACTATTCTGTACTATTGTCTTTTTTTTAAATTACGCACAGTTGTTTGGAGAATTTTGAAGAAGGGTACGGAAGTCTAAAAAAATGTTTTTCTCTGAAAATCAAAATAATGAAAACTTGACTTTCAAAATCGAAGACTTAAAATGTCCCTTCCTCTTCCTCTTATGTATTAAATATGGGTGGTGCTTTAATTTTGATTATACTCGATATGCACATGTATATATATGGTGAGTGTACAGTTACAGCCTATTCCCAGAATTTAAGTTCTACTATAATCATCATTTAAATTAAGTACAATTATTTCTCCTTATTAATGATAAAGTGGAATAAATAAGTATAACAATAACAATAACAATAAGAAATTGGCGCTGAAATATGTGCAAGAATGTTGCTCATTTCTACGCCCTTTCAAATGTCTACACACGTTTATAGCGTATAGAAGTAATTCCGCGTCTGATTTTTAGAACTCTCGCTTCCTGCAAGAACTTTTGATATGCATCTGGATACACACTTTCTATTCTAGATTGCGCAGAACAGGACATAAGCATTTACATAGGCGTGATTCGGAATTTCAGTAAATAAGCTTCTTTCATCTCGCAAACTCATATTGTGTGACGATAGTCAACCAACATGCCATGTGCAGATATTTTGTAATAGTTCTTTATCTCCACATGAGGCCATAAAATTATTCACAGTCGTCCTTAGAGGGAAGCATTGACTGTATTTCTTCTTGTCTGTAAATTACAGAACTAAGATGCTGATTCCAGCCCATTTTATTGAAACTGACATAATTCTTGCAATCCATTAGTTATGCGAGTTCAGTACTTTAATTAAGATAGTGTACAATAATACATGAATAATCTCTAAAGCATTGAAATCTGGGAGTAGCAGAAAAAGAACTGCTGTATGAATTCCCACGATTCAGTAATATATTAGGAAGACACTAACCTTGCTTCCCTACCACCTCTGTCTACCGTTGCAATCTTATAGTCTGTCTTGACTGGACATGAGTTGCAAAGAAGTAAAAACTTTGACATCATATAAAGTAGGTATGTATGTAACGACAAAGTAGAAAACGATTTTAAATCTCTCACGATCCTATGAACAATTCCAGGCAGTTTTAATTTGCAAACACTTGTATGCCAGTAATTTAAATGAGCTGATCGTGAGTATTACGAAGCATCTTCATGTATAACCGCCCCAGTGAAAGTGTCATTTATTTGTGACGCTTACAAGGAAGGCTGTGTATTCCTTTAATCATCCTGATGATGATCCACTCCTATCCTCTAGTCGTAGAGTCGATTATATTCAAAGCGAATCAGCTTCGAATTAAACCTCAGATTGGCGTGTGGCAATGGAAAATGAAGCATTCGCCTCCCATTGCTATTATTGAAACTGCGTTATTAACTTAAATAAATCACAACTTGCTTCTGGCTTGTCTCAAGGTTGCTTGCCACGATCCAATCAAATATATCTTTGCTAACCTAGACTTCATAGATATAAAACGACTCGAAACAGGAAGCAGATAGAACTTGGATAAATAATGGAAGTACTTTCGTAGGTATATCCTTAACGTAAACCCTATGAGTTTATGGTCTTTTAGATACACGCACCTAGCTATCGATGATATATACTCTTTTCCGCCGTATTGTAGAATCAAAAGGAAGAGAGAATAAATTGCCACACACAAAGATTTCCCAAAAAATTGAAAATAGGGTACCTTGTCTAAATAAATTCATTATGAGTATGCAATAATAGAACATTACCGTTTCCTAACTTACACTAATCCATGAAAGCATGCTTCCGGAAAGCGTGTTCCCTTTGAGACTGGATTGGAACTCGAATGTGAATTAAGCGTTGATTCTCAGTCAGCGGCTGAACTCAGAATTGCACGAAATAGCTATAAATATAAACGCCATATGCATAGGTATTCATATCCCTCCATTCCTACCTTCCTACCAGTATTTTTCATCTAAAGTTCACACACTCACAACTGACACTTTGGGCGGTTGAAAGGTTGTGCCTCCACTTGTAAATTTCGAGTATACTTGGCTTTTTCCACTACATTGGATTTGAAGGGTTTCCATCCGCACATACAATACCAGTTCTGAGGAGGAGGTAGGTAATATAATTACAGGTTTAATAATTAAGTAGGCTTATAATTTTGGAAATAAAGTCGGAAATTAATGGGAGTAATTTTAGCAAGAATTCTGTCTGGTAATAAGAACGAAATCTACTGACTCATCATAATCAACGATGATTTACATAGAACTGAATATTCATCCAGTCATTTCCTTTTGACTTCATAATCATCAAGCAATGATCAGTTGTTCGAGCACCGGGAATTAAGTGTAGGTGTTTGGAACGATTTAACCGTCCAATTTCACCTGTTTCAATCCGTAAAAGATGAGTTGAATTTAACTATGGCACTCGATGGGAATTTAAAGAATTTTCATTTTTCATAGCACCACCACTACCGCCAACCAGTATGACGATGAAGGTTTTCCTACTTAAATACCGAGCATATAACGAGTTTATAGACATTTACATACATGTAAGTAGGTGCTTGAGACTTTAATATTCGTCATCAATTTGCTGACACAACCCCTTGTAAGCCATCAATTCAGCTCATCGTCTATAATTTGTTGAAATCCATAAACAACCTACCTCAACACTCTACTCGCTTAGTCGAGACTGAAGAAAATAAACATACATGTAGCATACATGAGGAAGAGCCAATCTGTATAAGACCTACGGACGTCAGTTTTATTTATCTTATGCAAAAATACAATAATAGTAATCGTCCAAAGTAGTCGACGTCAACTTGAAAAGAGGGAAATCTGTACTTTTGATACTTTGAGTCATCACGTGCTTTTTGCATGTACTAAAAATATACTGGCTGCACACGTTCGTTACCAGGTACGATAGTCATAGTTACGAATTTCGAGTTGCGGAAAATCGAAATTGTAGGTTGGCTCGAAATGCATGTAGCAGCTACTAGCTCCACAGTCCTAGAAAATCTGACTCGTGCCACCTGCTAGAAAAGCGGGTAACTGTTTCGGGCGACGAAAGTCAATGCAGAATCCCACAAGATAGATTTCCATGTTCCTTTAACGTTGCAGCTCTCGGCCGGGCGAAAAAAGGCGGGTACGTTTACCCATTAAAATGCAATAATAATAGAGTTGTGCTCCTTCATGACTGGTGATGTTGTGATTGTAAGTGTTGTGAAACGAAGAGACCAACATCCATGCAATGGAGTTTTAATTAATATAATTAATTCCATTCGTCTAAACCCATTTTTTGTTCTTCTTAAAAGCATTACACTAATGATTGTGAGCAAACACATGGTTGAAAGTGCACTGCAGTTTTAATTTTAACAGGAATGATGGTGACTACATGAACTCACTTTGTTTCTTATGCATGGTTTATACTACTTTGATAGTTACATTATTATTCAGTTTGAAAACATGACGTGTTTCGAGGACAGACTTAGTACATCGTTTCCCAGTCTGCTCTGTATAGGTATACCCATACGATTTTGTTTATTATGGTTGGTATGCACAGCTATTAGATGTATAGTTTTTTATTATCTGTAGGTATTTTAGGAGGTGCGTGATTCCATCATTGATTTTTAAGGTGACATATTATAATAAAAAGTTACAGAATTTCGAATTCAAAGGACCCAACGATGTGTTAAAATTATACGTATTATACGTACTTATTACTGGCAATTAAATTGCTACCCTAAACAATTTAAGTGTAAGTGATCCTTCGGGGGCTAAAAATGCATAAAAAAGCTTCACATTAGCACGCAAGCAGATTGGGCAAAATAGCAAAATATTTGTCATGAAAGTACATAAACCAAGTGTGAGTTTTAGCTTTTGTTCGCATATGGAAGTCGGTCTTGGCAATAGGCATTTTTTGTACTGAAAAAGTTGTTACTTGTTGAGTACCTCAGAATGTATGATCCTCAGAATTGGATGAGTGTCGATGCATGTGTAACTTTTAACGTGTAAGGTTGCAACTAAACTCACCATGGTTTTAGAACACGATCGTGTGCATAAGGGGCTACTAACCCCAAAGAAGCAGCCCAACTACTTTGGATAAGATTCTGCATACTTACCTGCAATCAAAACAAAATACATCATTAGTTATCGAAATATTATTTTCGCTAAATGAATAAGCTTTTTCAAATATAATGCTGTAATGTTATAAAAACAGTCATCAATGATCATTCATCATTTTGAGGTGATGTTAGTGTTCGGGTTAAAGATCTTATTTCAGTCAACATCAAATTTTCATGCAAACCGCACCGTTATAACTAATGCAGTGTTAATATTTCAAATACATGTAAAATATTGCAGTAGAAACGATTTAAAGAATTTCATCTTTCTTCTCTATCGCTGTTAGTATTGCTTTGAGGAAAGCTCGAAATCTATCACAAATGCAAATAAGAATTGTGAGTAAAAAAAACACTGTAGGGAGGCGATGCAAAGCTTTAAATTAATGTTAGTATTGACATGAAGAGTCATGTTAACCAAACCGTGATACCAACTTCGGGGTTTAAGCAACTGCTGACAGCATACTGAAGTTCAGAGGCCTGTAACGAGTGATGGTTTCTACGAACGAAAATGTGCAGTAACTAGGATACATCGGTACATATTTATACATAATACGGTTAAATTATACTTGTTTATATCGTTCCCACTATACACCCATGGACGGACTCACTGGACTAGAATTGGGTTTTTGAATTATTTGTGACATTTAAAATGTGGTGCATCTAATGCGCAAAGTAAGTACACATATTTCATCCACTAGTACATCCCACTGCTGTAATGTTTTAGCATGTTTTAAATTCGAGTACTATTCGAGACTCAAAAAACTAATGAAGACATGCTTTTACTTTTTATATTTTGGCCTGACCTGTCAGACCTTTGCACTATTCGGGATTCGTATGCTAATAGGAAAAGTACGGTAGTACGATTACCTGCATTACCTTTAAATGCCTGTCTAGCCATTCTATTTTTTAAATATTTATACCTGGATGATGGAAATAACGGTAAAAGACTTGAGTCTTCTTAGAATGAAATTTGGTAATTTATTAATTCCATATATGCGGTTTTTGATACCAGTTGCAATAAGTCGAGCAGTTTCATTCTAAATAACTAATTGCAGTGCCACAACTTCTCTTTCATCCCCTTGCTCCTTCTACTCTAGTTTATGTGTGTCGAACTGTCTGGACTACATACTTTATATGCAAGTCCTTATATAGTTACTAATTCATAATAGTTGATTGCAAGCGGTTAGCTTACGTTGATTTCAGTCAACAAAATTGAATAATAAGTATTACACATAGGTAACTGATATGTATATTATGTTGAGCTCAATCCACTTTGACTTGCTATATTTATAATTCAATATAATCCATAATTACATTGATTTAGACCATATGAACTTTTCTATCTTCCAAAATAAAGCATTGTTTTTATCTCGACCCGGTACTATTAGGAAAAGCGGTCGGACAGAAGAAATGAAGCCATTAATTAAAATAATTTGAAGCAATTATATGCATCGTATAAATATAATAAGAAAATATTAAGTGTTGTGATTAGCCACTTGGCTACTTGGTATCTATTTTTGCTCACTGTATTTAAATGCCATTTGGTTGATAAGGTCCTCCTTTACTCGCTAAGACATTGTCGTAATCGGTGGTTACGTGGTTAAATATGATTATATTAACAGGTAAATTAATAATGATTACCGTGAAAAATATAATGTAAAACCTTCTCTATTACTAACCTTGTACATGGTCCTAGACTCAAATAGATTACGCAATCCAAAATAAACAAGTATTTAGAAATAACAAATGTTCACAATATCTTTGCCGAGTGTTATTAATTATATTATTACAATTTATTGCTACAGCATCAATATCAATCAATGCTGCGAAGCCAGAAGGTGCAATTGTTCGGTTTAATTTGTGATGGCTCCTATAATTATTAGAAATTGTTGTTTTTTATCAATGTGAAAAGCCAACAATATCTCCTCATTCACTAAGATATTTTTGTGCTGTAATAATGTTTTAGTAAGATAAACACATTAGTCAAAATAAAAATTGGCACACAACAATAGTATGTAATTCTTTTCAAAGCCATGACTGACCCATAAAAATATTTCTTACTCCGTATGCACAAAAATTGAAAAAAATAGAACACTCCTGTATTTACACAGTTGACCTGGACAGGTAACAATTTTAGTGGAGGTAGAGAAGTACGTAAATCTTGAACGAAACCATATAGACTTAGAGGAAATTGCAGAGTACAGATATTACGCTATCAACTAAACGGATATCAGCTTTGGTACTGCTCTAAACCAATAACACTAAGTCTCCTGTCTTGTACGGAAACGAAAAGATGCTGTAGATATATCCTTTTAAGTTGCTACTTTGATATCATCGAATGAAAAGTCACTACTGATAATTTTCACGCCAATTTAATTGAGGTCACGCAATTTTTTAAATATTGTGGTACAGTGTTAACAATGAATGTTATAACAAGTAGGTTGTGTATACAATCATACAAATATAAGCATTTTATGACTTTCTGAGAACATCTACTGACTACTACTCCTGAAAATCGGTGAATGTACCTACATAGTACTACATATGTATATGGCTACTTAGAAGAACCACCCTACCCATATCAACTTTCGGGAAAAAAGAAAATGCATATAGAGCATTAGTAAAGATTGAGCAGAATCAGAGAGAGTATTAGTAAGTTTTACGTATCCACTAGTGGCACTTACAATCAGTGATAACGAAAGCTTTCAATTGTGACGATCCTGTCTAAAAATACTGGCGGTATTGTATTCATTATCTTTTCTACACACTATAGAGCAGCGCGTTATAACGCCAAAACGCCTCGAATATGGAACACACTGTAGTTGAAACGTTGTAATGTCTTCGTTGCTGTGAATTTTACTGGTTTCAAAGCAAATAGCCGAGAAAATGAATAAAAAATAAATATCGCCACAATATTAGAATTTCTTTACATACTTTTTTGTTTTCGTCAGTCTAAGCCGTTTTAACTCCCAGGTCTTACACCGAAAAAATAATATATAGCTATCCGTACACATCGATACAGCGAAATGATGAATTCCGCGCTATTGTTTGTTCGTTCTATTTAAGCTAGAAAATAAAACAAATGGAGTGGAATTTGGGAAGTCAATGCAGTTTTACTACTGCACTGAAAGTCCGATGGCATAGACAAATGAAACAGACACTGAAATCCATTGGCTTCCAATGTCATTCCTCTCTCTGTCAATAGTGTCTGCACTTCCAGCATACAGTCTCCGGATTATGTACGTTCCAGTTTAGATAATAGCAGTATTTTGTCTAACGTTTGTTGAAACGTACTCACTTTAATTCGCATCGTTCCCTGTAATTGTGGAAAAGTAAATATTTCAGTTTTACTAGTTTCCTTTGTATATCTATGACCACATGTCCCAAGGTGGTTTCAGCCTGGATCAATAAATAATTATTTATGTCGTTTATAAGATTCTCATGATCTCATCAGAACAAAATTGCCTCTTAGGCATTAGTACATGTGCATGATATAAGCTGGCATATAAGCTTTTAACTCTAACTATAAGCCGTATGCCTGGGGTGCCTATATGTATTCCCAATTTCCTTGTAGGTTTTCTCTCTACTCTATCATGATCGTATAAGGCATTTTAAAATATTAATTGAATGAAACTTGTGTCCAAACCTCCCTTCTTTTTCTTGTTTGTCTTCAAGTAATTATTATCACCCCAGGGCCCACCGGGTCGAAAAATTACGAAAAAACTGTGTTCATGTTCGAGGCCAAGGAGGCCACAACCAACCTAAACCTTTGTGTTGGTATCATGACGTGACTCCTGCGTAAATATGTTATACGAAACAGGAAGTAATTTAGTAGTGAATGCTGTTTCCGCCAAGTGTTACAATGCTGCATACGGTTATTTGTTTTATCTGATGTATCGCTGGTGGTCAGTCGGAAACCCCCCTACCGAATATCCTTCAACCCAGTTGCTGTTTTTTTATCGATCCAGTATTTCATAATGCACTGCTAATCCAAAAACAACGAGAAATACATATCACATGTTATTGTAGCGATGCTTGACCAAAGTATCATAAACCAAGAAGAATCAAGAAGTTAGAATACATAATAATTACGTGGAAGATTTACTGAGTTTTCTACACTTAATCAACAATATTCAAAGGGACATTACCTAAAAATAATGAACTGTGTAAATTAGAAAAGGAATTCTCAAAGCAATTTAATTTCGAAGTGAGCGAAGGCCGAGGACTAATTGTAAGACTGATTAATTTTTATTTCTTCGAGGGGAGAGACTATTACAAACTTTGACGAAAAATAATAATATTGATGACTGATTGACTGGTATGCACTTGTTTCCTGCAAATAATTACTTTCATCATGATTTTACATTGAAAATACATTTACCACACCGATCCCTAAAGTTAGAAGTACCCAAATTAGTAATCAAAATCAGATGAATGAGTATTTTTAAACTTAACTGTTGATAATTGTAGAAATAACTTTTACTTGTATAACGAAAGTTCTCGGTACCGCCGTGTCAGGCAAATTTTGTATATGCAGTAATGATTAATGCATAGTTTTACTAAATTGTACATATATCTCAAAGAAGTACTTCTAAGTTGTACAGCTGTGAAAAAGATATTATGGAAGAACAAATTGTGAACAACTATTACTAAATAGCTTACATAGAAAGAGGAGTAAAGTATAAAAGACCTATAATGCCTTCGATTATGAAAAATACGAGCGTAATCTGACTGGTTAGTGGCGTCGCGGTTAAGCAGAAGCTTATGTAGTAAACGCAAACCGATTCTATTTTCGGTTATGCTTGACTAGGAAAAAAGTGCAGGCAGTAATATAAACAGATTTTCTGCATTGGAAGCTGCAAGTAATAAAGACGGGGACGAAGATGGGAAAGGATGGAATAAGTATTCGGAAGTTCTCCCTCTGTCCTATCCATTAATTTCATAGCCCTGGCATTGCACTGAATTTTTCTTCATAAATCCCTTCTATACTTCAACTCGTCATTAACAACTTTCCCTTTTTTATAGTGTCTTTAGCTATACTGAATTCTATGCAGACGGTAATTCCTCAAAGCACCACTTATGGATCCGATCCAAGTAGCGTGGAGTTTTTATTGTCCACAAAAGTTTCCAGCCAGCCAGAAACTTACCTATTATCGTCCTCAAATAATATTCTATCGATATAATCGAAACGCTTATAGACGTACTCTGGTCTAGCCAGAACCCAATAATCTATTATTTTCCAGGAGATTACTGAATTAGTAATAGTAATAGTGACGACTTTTTAAAGATCTTGTACATTATTCAATTGCCAATTTGGCCTTATGCAGTCGCATGGGAAGTAGTAGGTGTTTATATAATCATGTTAGAACTGAATTGCTTGATTGTGAGTAACGCATATGCACCAACCGGAGTAGAAAAAGGTATAGGAATTCAAAAGGTGGCTCGCGTTCAACTCAACTCTCCAAATTGGAAAAACGTTTATTCCTGGCAATCACGAATTGGGATTGCGCAGCACTGTGCATTTAATAAAATAACGCTACTGTTCAATACTTTTTTATACTACCTTCATTTTTTGAAGTGCATTTCTTCATAAAACCTTTAAATATGCATTAATGATGCTTTAAAAAATCATTGAAATGTGCGATATTTAATTTTTTATTTCAAATACTATTGCCAAATTAATGTAAGCACTCCGATGATTGGAGTACAATTTCAATACTTCCTTGCAATTCAACTTTCAGTTTTAATAAATCAGTATATTTCTGAGCGTTGTGCATAATATAATAATAACAAATGATGCTATACACTACGTGAATATCGAAGGTATACGCTTATAAAAAATCAATTTGAATGAGAATAAATAATTTCAATGAGATTATTTTCCATTCTGTGCCCCAAACCAAAGACTGAACAAAGTTCGTACTTTCTCCACTAGAAAACTAGACCATTATTTTTAATCAGTTGTGCTGGTAACCTAATAGTACACTCCGTAAATACTACATAGGAGATAATGATTGGGGCCTAAGACATCTCGGTCTGTCTTCATTTTGTTGAGTTTTTTATAACGCATCCTTTTATTTTGTGGTTACGCCATAAAATGTTAGGCACCATGCAGCATAAATATAAATATAGTCACAGTTTTCCAATTATTCACGAATCAAATTGAGTTCCAGCATCCAAATAAAAATGCAGGTGGTAGGTAACCACTAGATATGGTTTGTGCACATGTGCAACGTACGTCCTACTGTGAGCAAGAAATTGGGTAACGTTCTTACTATTATTCCGTCCTTGTTTACTTCTTTGAAAAACAATGTGAATGAAAATTTGAAACACGGCGAAAGTGTAGCATATAAACATATAGTGAGCATTGGACTTCCACATTTGCATAACTGCACGCTTGTCAAATATGAATGCATCTTGAATCGAGGCGACAGCATTAATTTATTTTTTGTCTTTTACGTTTTCATGCAGGAAGCTCGCATTGGTCCATGTTAAATTGGTTGAGCCATGTGGTTCTAGTCCTACTTGCCGATCAATCTATTAAAAATGAAGGCGTACAGAAAGGTGACCATCTACTATCATTTTAGTTCCACACATTTCAAATAAATTACCTGGCCGTCATGATAAATTGTGAATAGTCGCCAGATGACTTATTCATGTGAATGGAGTGTATTTTAGCATGATTATACTCATTATATGCTAGTCTTCGCCGACTACTCTCGCTCTAGAAATACTGCATGGTGAATGGATGAGTAAAGAAACTTGCCCCTAATAAAAACATGAATTCATTAAAAATGTAGAAAAATTGATTGAGTGGCCCATCGATTTGACTGACTGAAGAACTCTTCCTTATTTTCTTTGAGGCTGCAAATGTGCGTGTTTCTACTTGTTCTACAATTCTAGCCATCCTTGAAGCATTGTGTTCAACATGATGACTACTGTACATTTACATGGGGGATAATTCCCAAAAATTCCATTTATTCTCCTGGTATCATTCACTTTTCAGGAAGACACGTAGTTTCCGACTGCATAAACTACGTAAACCAGTATCGCGCTTGATTTTTGGTACTATATGGTTTACTGTGAGTCACTTAGGGAGAATTCGAGCCGAAGCGAAAATGATGGAATTAAAGTCTGAAGCACAAACCCCAATCGACCAAATGTGTGAAAATTTGGAAACCTAAACTGAAACCGCAACCAAGTGGTTAGCTTCTGGTGGTTCAACCTTCAGCTAGAAATTCATCCGATAGATTTACCGACTAGGAAGAAAAAGCCATGTTTGTAATTTTGTAATAAGCCATTGTTATATATTACATCACAAATTTGCCAATATTGATTTTTAAAACGGTTCACAATCAGAAGAATAAGTTTATAAGCTTATTAGCTATATAAACAATGTTTCGTTGATATTCCTTAATTTCGTATAAATATTTCATAAATTCAAAATCCCTGATCAGTTTCGATTCGAGAATCGATTCTTTAATACGAACCTCGTTTAGACACACGAAAACTATAGTTTGTGGTTTAGTAAACCAACATAGAAAAAACGTGCATGTTGTGTTAAATGTCAACGTTCAAAACGATGCACATAGGCTGAAGCTGATCGAGTCTTTTTTAACGAATCGTGTTAAGACTTTTGAGCTTACACTTAGCCGGTCCCAAACCCAATCCCAATTCAGTCTTATTGACATGGTGGTTGAGTACGAGTACAGTACAGTACAACTGATCACTAATTATTTCTTTAGACCTTGGGTTCATACCTACTTCAGCTGTATATAGCTGTACGGATCACGATATTTTGTATATGTGTACTAATATAGCAATAGAGGACGGTAGACACTTTTATTCATAGTGTGACATCCGCATTCGAAGCCTGGATTTGAAAACTCACGAAGGGCACGAAGTCGATCTTTTTCCAGAACATGGTGTTTAGGTAGTAATGTTCCTGTGAATTTCGTGTAACGACAACAGGATCTATTCATACGTCAGGTACGAACATTAGTACTGCAATGGAAGTACTTCAAATCCTTTCGACTTTCTATATTTTTCTCGAGATATTGCTTCCTACTCGCGACATTTTGTGAGACTTTGGAAAATGTACTTCAAACTGATTCGAGTAACCTCACTTTCTTCGTGCTCTTGTTTGCGACTGTTGAATGTATCTCGGTATATTTCAACTCTTTAGTCTCTTATATATATACTTCAAAGGTGCATTTCAAATCTAATGGGTACTTCGTATGGGAAAGGATAATATCCTATCGCATCGTATTGTATCAAAGACTTGATCGATATTGAGCTCCCAATTCATACTCCCAACTTTGGTGTCAAATACTAAAAGAGCTCAACTATCCGTTTTGTAATGGATCCATGCACTACTTCTTAGAAACTGAGGTATCTATGCCACCATACTTGAAAACTCAAACGCCCCTAACAAGCAGAGGAGAGTGATGTACATACAATTATATCTGACACAAATACCGGTCCTATGCACATACCTCAGTGTTATTACACTGTTTTTAATTTAGTCGTACTAAAGGTAGGTACCTACTTTGCGTGTTCTTTGGGTAATCCAGGTAGGTATGGGGCTATGCAATGGATAATTAATTAAACCGATGTAGTGACATTTAATAGTAATGAGGCGATGGCTTTCGT
>JAAXYX010002471.1:0-17444 GCA_036851915.1 Ptenothrix huangshanensis
GAGGCTCCAAAAAATAGGCAAAAAACAGCATTTTGGGGTCCGAGAAAAAAGCATAAAAAGCATAATGAGATTCCAAAAAAGCATAAAAACAGCATAATGAGGTTCCCCAAAAAGCATAATGGCAGGGCAAAAAAAAGCATAATTCCGGTCGCCTTAGTTATCACTACTCGTCGCCAAAATTTGGATGCCCTCAAAAAATCTCCCACGAATATGTGGGCACATTTCCCAAAGTAAGGTCACCGTGCCGCAACCATGGGATGGAGAGGCAGAGTGCAGGTGCCTGTCAACGCTAATGGTGACTATTTTGAATTCCAAAAATAATGTAAGTAGGCAGATGTGTTAGGAGTGTAATCCCAAAATTTTGTTCGAATTGAATAAGGATTACTCCTGTTATACCAAAAATAATGTTTAACACAACTTATGAATCACCCTGTATATAGTATAGCAAAAAATAAAATAAACATTATTTCGGAATATGAGCTTGTTTGAGATTTTATTAATGTTAGGATTAATTAATTAATGTAGAGCTTAAAAGGTTAATTCTCATTACTACTTTACCGCCTTGCGGGTAATGAAGCGTTGAACACATCCCTCCTTTGTGAAAACTGGAAACTAAAAATTGAAAAGCAGTTACATAATAACTAGCTAACAGCTTAGAAACAAACACTGCTAAACACATAAAATTTTCTGTCTGAATTAATGTGTTCTAATACTGCTTTTTAACCTTTTTAGGACGACAAGGACAAGGACAAATTTGTCCCTATGTTATTTCCATAAGGCACCATGTTATTTTTTCTTATATAAACCGTCCTTAAAAGGTTAATGATTACCTACATAATTGCAATGGTCATTTGTTACGCATGAAAAATCTTTAACTTATGACGTTATAAAGTTTGCAAATTGAACGCGAATACAATTGTGGGGCAGGCTGCAGTATGATGGTATGGGGAGCATGTCGTTTTAAAAAGTGACGTTATAGCCGCATATTTAGCATGAGAAGACATAGGCTTTTTGACGGGGACGTTATGTGATGTCGCTGTTTCGAAATGGACGCTATATCGTTGGTCGTTATAAATAGAGTTCAGTGTATTTGCCTTATTTCTAAAATATCCTGTTTCAACAAGCTTTGAGTGTGTTTGAGCGTGAGAGCTTAAAAGTTTGAATTTTTCCTTATTTGTCATTGGTTCGAGTCAAGTATGTCATGAAGCCATGGTTCACCTTTAATTCGGCGCTCTACAACGTGTCAGTCAAAGAGTTCCAGGGTCAACGAATATTCTAATGCTATAATCGTGCTCTTTAAACCGCAAATACTTATGTGAGCTATGAGCTATTCCTCATCCTCATCCATCCGTTTGGTATTATATTTTCCATCGTTCGTACCGCCATACTTCCATGCCTATGACTATACGGGTGATTGGTGATACAGTAATGCCATAACAATATCATGTACCACTGCATCATGTAAAATCACACCACAGAGAAATACCACAGTATAAAACTCATTCTTTGTTCTCCATAGTCCGAAAAATCGTCTCGTCCTCTCACTCCCACCATGAGTTCCGTATACTTTTAATAACTTATGCTCTATTTTAATATAGGCAATTATAAAAATGTAGAAACTATAGAACCATTGAACTATTAGGCATTAGGGAGGGCTGTAAATGCATTACTGAAGGTCGAGTCACCTGACAAGCTAGTGACAGCGACAGCGGTGACTGGCTCTGGCTCTACAGCTACACCGGTTTCTACCAAACAAATACAATGCGAATACCATCGCAAGTCAAGTCAAATAATTGAGGCATAGAATCATGAGTTTGCTGATACGAAACCATATCAAAGCTGCATACCTACACAGAATACAAGAAATAAACTCGTATCCGAACAATTCCATTTGTAACTCAACTGTCCTGTCAATGTCAATCTAAGATCTACAATTCTGATTCTAACCTAATAGTGATATGGTTTGAATTAAATCTGCCTTTCCTGTCCTGTAGTTATAGGCAATTATAGGTATGGTTTAAAGAGAATATAATGTTTTGCGTACCAGAATACACAAATTGAGATGTATAACATATCATAGTCAAAAGAACGAAGTTCAATGAAGTATAATGATAGCAAGTTAGGAATAATATCGGTAAGGATGTAAATAAACGGATAATATAAACGCTAGCATTTAATTTGGTATTATAATTTAAATTATAATGATAATTAGAGGACAGGGAAAACAATCGGTTGAGCGAACAGTTCCGTTTCGCTTTCGTGACGGATGACAACAGTAGCATTAATGTGACTCCCCTGGCGTAGCATTGAGTAGCATGAGATGGAAATAGGATTGCGTGAGGATGACTGTGGAACAAAGTTTGCTTGGCAGACAATTAAAATAAATTATTAAAATGTGGGCCATATTTTCTTCGAAACTCAACAACTCAAATGTACCACCGATGGAGGAAATAAAACCTGCCATCTATCTCTGTCCGAAACGATTAGTGTAGAACGCAAAAATACTATGTTAACATAAGCCATTGAAACAGAAATGCGTATTGCACTCAGGTTCTGCGATTGCGATTCCTTCGAGCAGCACTTTGCTTCTTCCACTCTTAATTAGGACAGGTGGATTAGATAGGTACCAGTACGCCAGTACCAGTAGACGCTTGTGTCAGGTATGTATGCATACACACCACACTCTATGCACATGCCATGTACACAGTTACACACATACCTCTCATGTGTAGAATAGAAATGCAAGGAGTACCCAGGTACGTGTTAATGGGAAATATTTGTATGGACAATACGCAATGGGCTTTTGGTTCTGGTTACGAAACCGTAAGCTCTACTTTTTTGACTTTCCACTTAAACTCTGCCTGAACCAATTTACAGATCAGTCTATGGATGGCACTGAATCGCAATCCAATTCCAAGTCCAACTCCGATTCCGTGGATGGACAATGAACGGTGGACGATAGGATACGAAGTTCATTTCCAGCAGCTTTCATAAATGATTTTATGCATTAGGGGGGAGGGGCTGTCATAATAATCGTGTCTTCATTTTCTGAAAGCACTTCACCTTCTCTTTAAATTCAATATATAATTTTTGCCTTTTGATTGTTGATGATCTTGCCGAAGGAGTGGATGACCCCTGAAGTGCGTAGTGTGAAAAAGAGGAAAAGGTGAGTTGAGTGGAAGAGACGTGAAGACTTGTACTGGTAAATGGGCAACACTTTCCACGTAGGTATAAAGTGTCTTGCAATCTGCATTCGCAACCTCAAGGGATCTTTCTCCTTCGGATCCGCATCTCAATCCCTTTCCCCACCGAAGGATTGCATCTTTATTATTCTATTTATCATTTCGCAGTGTACTGACCAGAGGGCCCAGGAGACCTCCAGAAGACTGGACTGGACATGGACCGGCGAACGACTTGGCACGCATGAATGTGTAATTTGATGGATGGACGTAAATGTACTTATATGTTCAAGGAGACAAGGCGGGTTGCTAGTAGTTGGTAGTTTGTAAGAGGAAATGAGAGAATTTCCATTTAAATGTGGATATTGGCGTTTTACGGGCTGACTAGGGAGATGTTGTTGTTCTGTTGTTGTGAGTGGGTCTACATTCTCTACATGAGTGTAAGTTGGAGTTGGAGGATCGGGAAGAGCTGAACTGTGGAGCCAGAGCTAAGGCAGCGATTGAGCGATTGAGTGGGATTCAGATTGAGCGATGTGTGTAAGGGAAGAAAGGTAGAGCGTCTACTCAAGATTGCGAGATTGCGAAGATTGTAATAAAAGGAACTGAAAGGAAGGCTGGCTTGGAAGTTTGTTGGAGGATTGGATGTTTCCAAGTTTCGATGTTTGGAGTGGAGACTGTATAGAGTGTGTAGAGAGGTGGGAGAGAGGATCGTGATTGTGAGATGCGAATGTGAGAGATCGAGGAGTTTGGCTTGGAATTACATGGGAGTCGAGTGGAAAGTGAGGAGAGAGAGGAATCTGCAGAGAGTGTCACAGGCGAAGCATTGAGAAGTAATCGCAAGAGGAAGAAGAGGAGGAAGCGGAGAACTCGCGAGAAGTCGAGAGAGGAGTATCGTCGTCCAACTTGCAATCAACTGCTCATTCTCATTTTGTCGTCACATTCTTAGTCGTGTTCGTCTTCTGGTCTTCTCATCTCGTCTCATCTGATCTGGCTGGTGCCGTCGTTGTTGTCGTCGTCATCGTCGTCGTCGCTTCCGAGTCCCAGTGTGCAATCTAAATAGAAATCCGCAATTCTCAGAATCGCGTCGTCAAATAAAATTGTGAAAAAGTGAAAAGTGAGCGATTGAAGACACTTTTCGTAAGTCGTATAACGTCGTAACAGTCTTGGCTTACGTCTCATGCATTTTGGTGATTGTAGTAGCTCTACTCGTACTCCCTCCGTGCCTACCTTCCACATTCAGTATTCTAATTCTACACTAGTACACTTGTACTAATAAGCATAATAATCACATCGTATACCTTCACTCTACCTTGGACCTCATTAGCAAACAAGTATGCCTAAGGCCTGCTATGTCATATATATTTACATCTGCTTCTCGTGTTTGGTTGTCAATCGTCACTGATTCTTGAGTCCAGGTAGGGTTAACCCTTTCGATCCTATATACCCAGTCTGAATTACCTACACCTGAACTCAAGACTTGAACATCCAGTTCTCTCCTCGGACATTCGATTCGAGGTTTGTTCACGTCTATTCCTATGTTATATGAGCTATTTGATATCTGTAGCAGAATCCGTCTTTTCTGGTTTGACCAATTCTGTCTTTACGTGAATATTTCCGACGCTTCTCATCGTCATCATCGTCAGTTGTACTTTCTTGTGACAGTGTGACTGTGGCCTGTGCTCTTGCAAGCTACAGCTGCAGCTACAGTGATTACAGTTACAGTCACAGTGGTTACAATTACATTCTGCGTATATTTCGTTCCTGTTCTTCGTATTAAACTAAGTACAGTGAGCGAAACAGTGGTTAGGGTTACTTCTTTCTTACAAAATTTACAGATTGTCTCTTACTCTTTTAAGTTTGGGTCTTGAGTCTCTGTCTGGTGCTTGTATTCAGCTCCTGGGTCTTCGTTATCATTACATTATTAAAACTGCTGTTCGTCTTCGCTTTGACTTGGCCACAACCAACTTCAACTTTAAGCATTATAAGCAGTTGAACCAGCAAACTTATAATTATACCACTTACCACTTGCTATCTGAACATTAACGTTCTACATTCACCAATATTCAGATTCAACATTTTGTGTTCTACAAGTCACAAGTGCAAGTATGGGTTTTCATCCTTGATTCAATTCAATTGATCATCAGCAACCCTGCAAATGCAACCGTCGTTATAATTACAAATTACGATTACAAGCTGCGTTGTTGTTTGTAAGTAGATCCTACTTAATTTCGACTCAATCATCGATTTTCAATTCTCTTTAATATTTTGTTTTTCATTTATTCTTATTTCACATTTCCGTGCGAGTTCATCGTTGTGTACTGTTAACGTTCTTGATCCTTGGTATGATATAATTGAGTATTTGATTTCCACTCTCCATCCGGATTCCACAAATTCCACTTCCAAGATACTATAGACGGTCGATCACGATACAGTCACAGTAGCAGTCTAGTGTCTAGTTCCTCAACCCGAAACTAGGATATACTCAGTTTAACTGAACTACTCCATTACCATAGTGACGATTCTCGGCATGATTAGTTGTGGATAATGGAATGTGAATTTTATAGCCTTGGTTGGTTGTTATGTAGTCATTCTATGACCTAATGTTGAGTGTTCTATGATGACAGATTTTCATCCAAACACCGTAACATGTTTCAGTTATTATTGTTGGATAATTGTAATGTAATAATTGGTGAATTGATTATTGATTACGTAGGTACATTTCAATCGTTTCGTTTTGTTTTTCTGTTTTAGTTTAGTTCGTCGTTCGTCCAACATTAGTTATTATAGTTATACCTGAGAAGAGAACCAAAACCGAAATGGAAATCGATCTGCGTATACTTTACCTAATTATACCATACCAGTCCCGGCCAGGTCTAGACAAGATATTTTATTACTAGCATTCATTGTTTCCCTAGTGACGTTATGGGCGGTCAGTGTGAACGTCAACGGTATTCAAAGGGTTGAAATCGAAATCGAAAATTACAGGTACAGGAAAATAGGGACTTGATAGGTGGTGTATGAAATGGATTGACTTGAAATTGAAGGCAGTGAATGGAAAGGATTTAATTCATATGTCATAATTATCGTCGACTTTCTCTCAGGTCTTGAGTACTCAAGACAACTACTTAGTTGTATTGTAGTCTCAGTTAGTTGTATTTGGTTTTGCTCGTTTGGTACTCTAATTTTACGTAGCCCATGTGCACAGTGTGTTAATACATTTATCGTTGGTCGTCGTCTCTGTATTTTGCATTTTGTATTCTTACGGCGAGGCAACAGATCAAGTCACAAGGGGCTGTAGGTATGTCACCTCTTTATCATCTCTGGTAGGTATGATAGTCGTATCTCGTATTATAGTCATAGACGTAGCCAAGGAATCAGCAATAAGCATTTATCTGAGAATGCACACTTTACAGACACGACAAGATACAGCACCTTTTTTTGCAACTACAGCTTATTACAGCTTACATCACTCGAATAATTTTACATCAAGTTATTGCACAGACAGGTACATGAAGACCTACAATGTTTGTCACACAAATAGGTACAATTGATTTGGTATTTTTCCCAAAGGATGTTCTATAAATAGTAATGCATTTGAAACCAGATGATTTCAAAAGCAAGATTGTTGAGGATGGAGACTTGGGGATACCTGCCCCACCATTATTGATTAGGCATGTTTTCAAACAGTTTCAAAATCAGGTCACAAGTCACAACATTGTAGTGTAAGTCCTTGAAACACTATATATATACATCCCGAGGAACTGGATTCTTGATGTGATTTGAAATTCAAACCACTATTTCTGAACTTCTTGTCCATTCCTATCTACTGAACTCTTACTTCTGTGGTTGTAAATACATCAATACATGACCTTTTTGTCATGTTTGTTGAAGTACCATGGCAACTATTTAGCTGAGAGGTCTAACTGGGAGGTAATAGGTCACAGAGGGTGGAAATACGTTTCTTTATCAAGTTTCCTAAAATAAGTGTATTACGAAAACAGAAAATTAAACACTATTTTACTTAAACTGAATGGCAATAATAATGATGTAAATGATAATGTTGGGTAAGTAACATCGAGTCTGTATTGAGTTTTTGACGCCCTACTTGATTACCTACCAGTTACAGCCTACATTTGAAAAATACACTTGACAGTGTTTAACTTGTACGTTGAGTTGTAACTTACTTGCATCAACATCACTATCCCTATGTCTCACATAAGTCCTTGTTATGTTATTGTTTGAGATGGGCTTATGACTGTGATATGACATTGGTTACAAACTACATATAAAATGCCATATTTACATTTTACCAAGGCAGATGTGCATTCAAAAATAATATTTTTCCTGGTAGTAAGAACAGGCGTGATGCAAGTAAGAAGCTACGAAGCTTTTTTGTAGATCTCAGTGGTATTTGGCATTTGGAATCTTGCAGCTACAAAAATGGAATGCAGTTTTTGTTGTCAAAAAAGGATAGCTCAATTGTTTTCGAATTACATTTACTTCATGCAGTGAATGTTCTAAAGTTGATGCAAGGGAGCCTAGAATTTTTATTACATTTTTGCTTTCTTCAAGGCTTTTTAAATATTACATGTGCCTGTAACTTGCACAGCATAAGTTGTCATTTTCCTAGCCCCTATTCGCGATGTGGGGAAGTACCTACCTACTTATGCACTTCTCCCGGGAGTCGAAAGGTTTTCAAAATTAGGTACTTACGATTAGTGCCTGTGACTTAAATACATAATTTAATTACATGCTTGATAATTTTAGCCTAATTCGGTTTTAGAGCTTGTGACTTTTGAATGATACGAATAGCTGCTGTAATAGTTTAAAATAAAATCGAATAGTGGATGCTTTGAAATTATTTTCAATTCCGAGCTGCGAACACTTAGGCGTCCTTCGTCAGGGATAGCTGAAGTTATAATGACTTTACAATTTACAATTTAGGTGGTTAACAATTTAGTATAGGTATAATGCTTATGTAAGCATTGGAAACTGTAAATCAAAAGAGGTATTCCTGGAGTAAATTGCACCTACGTTTCATATTTAAACATCAAATGAAATCATGCGAACGCTACAAAACCTTCGAATTTCCATTTCTTGACCTTCATTTATGTTATTCCGCTCTAAATACCTTTTCATTTTTCAACATTGTGGAAAGATGTGTCATTTAAGTAACACAGAGTTCGTTGACTTTGAAATATCCAGGAATAGCTGCAAATAATGATTAATTCAACACTAGGTCTTGTTGTTCGGACTAGCGGTGATTGGTGTTGCATTTTGCCTCGCTGTCACTTATTTACACGGAGGTACTTTTTTTGTTAATGTACAATGACCATGCCGTGGGAAAACGTTTATGATATAAAAGCAACAGTAGTAACACATAGTTCGCAATTTACGAGTGCAGCAGTCGTAGGTACTAGTGGTGTGCAGGTAGTATGGTAGTATTCACTGTGTACAGTAACATATATACGCACGGTGAATAATTGTATCGGTAATTATAATCACAATACTTTTTGTTGTTAATTTTGATCGATTCTCTTTTAAAGATAAAATATGTATTCTATAAGGAAGTCTTAAGCGTATGGTACTAACTATATTGGATTAGTTATACCGTGTCTTTATGATCCTTGATTGCGTGGGTAAACAAACTAACGATATGTAAGTGGGCAATAGTCTCTCCTGTCTCTCTCTCTCTGATTTTAGACTGATTATTGCTTCCTCTTTTATCTAACTGAGCTAGAATTTAAGGTATCATCAGAAGTGTGGATGTATATGGCTTTATCAATTTAAAACTGGTAGCATTAATCTGCTCAGACCTATTGTGCATACGTACCTACTTAATAGTCAATTGCACTTGGCTGTTACTGACGTTTCTAATATTGTGAACGTGAGAAAAGTAATAAGAAGCATAATGAATGTCACAAGGGAAGTCTATTGTCCATTGTTGGCGGTTTGATTATTAGTTGTTACGATCAGTAAGGCTTATGACCAATCGGGGTCGGGGTGACCTGTAAAATCGTTGAGCATCGGCAGTTCCCAACTACGCTATAATGTGTAATGTGAAGGTCCTAAAATATTAGTGGAATACGAGTGTAGGGCTGTATGAGTTGATAAGCTCCATATCTTGTAGCTGTAGTTACATTCAAAGTAATTTTTAGACGCTCCCATGTTCTTTTATCCGAGACGAGCATATAAGAGGTAGAATGTACAACATGAATAATGTACCTACATATTATATAATAATACACCCTGTGCTAACAGAAGTTTGCTAAAGTTGAACATTCTATTTGTTCGCTGTTAAAAGTTGCAACAATCGCTCTGCTAATAGTTCAATGGCTCCGTTGCGATTTGCTATTGACGGTATGAAGAATAACTTGTGTTTTAGTTCGGAATTGTGAATGGTGATGGTTGGACATTCATACAGTGTTTAGTGGTGCTAATTGATAGTTTCGGAAACTATATTTTCTGGATTACGATTTATGCTTGGAGAAGGTAGTTGTGATTATGGGCAATTGTTCTGGTATTTGTGTTTGTGATGACGAACTGTGTTTGTGCTGAACACGGCGAATTTGATTTGAATTAACTGCAAAGTTAATTCAAATCAAACCTGGTATTTGTGCATACTGGTACTTGTGTGTGCGTAGCGTGCTTAATGCTTGTGATGAGTGTCGAGGGAAATGTTATAATGTTCGTATTTCCAGGTCGTGCTAGACACAGCACATGAGTTGTTTGAGTAATAAGAGAAGCGAACGCAGGTAACTGCTCCGTTCCTACCTGTACGGTACGATACAGGTGTATCCTGAATTGAGCTCAGGCAAATCTTGATTGACTTGCCGTATTGCAGGTCCTGCTTGCATCCAGTTTTACAGAGGATATTTGTACAGCTGTCATGACTTGGTTTGGGTATCTTCTTCCTCTGTAAGACGATTTAATTCAGATTCAGATATTGGAAATGTCTGTCTATTCTATTTTCTTGAAACCAATACCCAAGTGAAAGTTGCTTTCAAGTAGAACGACTAAAACCTTGTCAAACAAAGTAGGGTTTAATAAGAATCAAAGTTGGATTTTATTGTTATTCGTTATTAAACTTTGATTGTTGAGCAATTCAACGCATTCGCTGTGGCACACTCAACTTGGATCGGAATATGTACAATTACATATATTGTAGACTCATTGCCGTTCACTTGTACTTGCATATTTGGGTACCTAACTACTCAAGTAAAGAAAGAGAGAGAGGGAGAGATGCAGGCTGAATAAAGTTGTTCCTTGTGCTGCTGCTGCTGTGTCGTCATAGTCATCGACCGTACATCATTCATTCGCTTCGTCAGTTGATTGAACCCCTAAGATTTTTTTTGTTTTCAAACTTTTTGTGGGCTGTGTAGGGTGTAGAATGTGGAATTGAATCAAGCGTCGAAAGAACTTACTTGATTAGACTACTTGCTTACTTTGTGGTAGCCGTCAAAACCGTAATAAGCAGCAGAAATAGCAAAAGTTATATATTGAACAGCAACAATCGAACTTTACAACCAACAAAGAATACTCACAGAAGTGTTCTTAGTGATAAGCCAGTTATTTTAACTGTGCATTTCTGTACTGGCCGGAAACTTGTTGAGCCATTAACCGCATATATACTCAACGTCATCGTAGAGAGTCGAATTATGTGGAAAAGCAATGAACACAATGTGACGTGCTCTCGTGTTGACCGACACGTTTCGTCCTGTCGCAAAATAATTTCAAAATATCTTCTAGTGATAAGTCAGTCCGTTGGTGACAGTTGTACATTGTCAAAACACCTCACAGGTGGTACATAATCTAATAATTATTTGAGTTCGAAGCTAGTAGCACTGCTACTGTGAACATATTCATCATCTAAGAACATGCAGTCAGTTTTAACTAATTTGCTACAGTGCAGTTTTCCATATTAGGTGTAGAAAATAGTACAGTTTTTTGCTCTTAATTGGGATGTAGAGGAGGGTGTCTAGATTTTGTTACATACTTGAAACAGTTTTTGAATATTTAAGTTTCAATAAAAGTAAACATTGGGATCCTTTTTTCTCAATGTGGATGTCATTATTATTAAACTTTAGACTTCCCACCGTTTAAATTCTTTACACCTCGCTAGAGTTTTTGATTCGTATTTGTTCTTTCAAGTTGATTGTGCTTCTACTTATTGTTGTTTCGTTTCGTTAGGTACTGATTCTTAAATGAGCTGTCGTTAGTATCACAGTCTAGATAGAAGGATTACGTTAATGTTAATACTGGAGGCATGGTTAAACTACCGTTTCTATAACGTAATTGCCGTGTATTACAATGGAATCAATACGAATACGGAACGAGTGTACTAGATTTCAAAAAATTGCAATCATGTACTGGCTCAAACTAGACGAGTCTGACAATCAAAGGCCTCACGAACAATGATGGTTCAAGGTTAATTTGTATCTTTGCAAGATTTGACAACCAAAGTCCAAAATGTTCAATCTGGTCCAATGAGAAGTTCATTCGCACGTTCGTGATAGTTGAAGCGTTCATGGCGAGATGTGCCGTAGCGGCCGCCGAACCTAGCACTTTACAGAGTAGAAACCTACACGTTTGTCTTTCAAAAAATATACCTACATGATATCAATATTCACTCTTGTACATACCTTTACAATTTCCATTTGGTATTAGGACGTGAGGGTTCGTTCCTATCTTTGCAGTCGTTGTTTTGTCGCACATTCAGCAAAGATATATTACCTTTCTCCACTCGGTACCAGCACATTTCCTTTTACGGGGTTTTCATTAATGTTGCCATTAATGGCCGATGGTTTATTGCATCTCCGTGCAAGGTCGTTGCCAATTTTTTTTATTAAAGTTTGGATTCACTTATTAAAACCGTTGCATAAAATTCATTCGTCCAAACTTGGTTAGAGTAGAAAACAAATGTTCGTACCGTGATCAAAATAATTTTAAATTGTAGTCGGCGACTGATACTGACGACTTTAGGCTAGACATGGGTTTATCCGCCATTTAAATTCAAGGCAAATTTGGAGCCAAGTAAATCTCCAGATGTTTTCTGTAACTCCTCTGGACTATGTTAACTCTATGTAAATTTATATTCAGGGTCAGCTAAAATTCATGACCGCTGGCCGTGTGCTCCTCATGAAAAATCATAGAATAAACTTTTCCTATTTTCGTATGGAAATGACGCTTGTTAAAAAAATATTTTTGCTAATAGGAATCTACAAGACCAAATGGGTCAAATTAGGTTGGGGCAACCGCAGGACTGTTATTTCGTCTACTGGCTCTGTTAATGCTCGTTCTTTATTTACTTTCTAATACGAAGCCCAAGGTAAATAAACTAAGTCGCCTCTTTATTTAAGGAGCTTACTAGATATCGAAAGTGATAGTCCAAAGCTGTGATGTGTATGTAGTTTATTTTGGGACTGACCCACCTCAAGGTGAATACTTCAGGACGTGCCTTAATTATGCATATAATGATATAATTGTATGTAAACTTCATTTAGTATTTTAATAGTTACGCAGTCAGAGCACTACCTACTACGTTTCAATAGGTTTTTTTGCAATTAATTGAAAATGTCAGCATAGTTAAAGTTGTGTAGTAAGGTATGTAAATATGTACCTAAATGAAATAAACTGAATGGCTACATCAATGTATATTGATCCCTCCATAGCGTACAACATTATTTCATGTTAAGCACATTACTTTTTGGTTCTTAGTCTGCTGTTTAAGCGCAAATAGACGGGGAATACGATATAATTAGTTACTTTTCCAAAATGAGCCTGAGTCAGTTTCTTTAATTTTTTCTAATATGCTATTTAATGATTTAAAATGGCCGATACTAAGTTCTTGAAATCGAAAAAGTTAATTAAGCGTAGTTTTTTGGCTTGATTACTAACATATCTACGGACTAGTAAGCTGAAGCTCTCTCCACCTGTTTGAGCATTGCAACTGTTCTCTTATTTCCAAACATTTAGTTATATACCTAAGTATACTAAGTACACTCTCCGAAGTCAACCCATTCTTACTTATCTTCAGATGAGTACGAGATTTACAATCAAGGATTATCTTTCTCGTTGATAAGATTAGTAATAGATGAGTAGGAGATGAGTTAAAATGAGTAAAGATGAGTAGGAGATGAGTTAAAATGAGTAAAGATGAGTAAGAGATAGGTAAGAGATGTCTTAAAAATCATCTCGAGATAAGGTGCCAAAATTTTTCTAACTTCAAGTTAATTGCAATGCCTATTTAATTGTTGTATTCATTTAAGCTAAGATTTTAATATAATTCCTGTCTGTTAATTGTAGGATTTGTAAGGCAAGGCCTTGCAACTTGAAAGGGTCCCTGAATCTCTTGACGTTTGAATAATGGCGGGATTCAGATACAAACTTAAAATCTAGCTCCGCTCCTACACACTCACATTTTTGAGCCTGGTTTGAAGCTTAATTGCTTAAAATGTAGTGTGAAATTGTAAGCCGTCACATAATGAATACTGAATGTAGCACGAAACGAGTCTTTATTTTCATACTTAATCAATTAATTTATGTATTTATTTCGCTTTAAAGTCAAAAGGCTGACAACATTAAATATTGGTATTAAGCCTGGACTTGTAGAAAGTGTAATTATAAATCCAAATGCAGAGACAAGTCAGTGTACGATAAAAAATAGATTGTTTATGGTAAAGTGTACAAATGTAAAGAACACAACGGAGGAATGTTAAGTAATACCATCAATTTTCTTTTGTGTAATAAAATTGTGTTTACTTTTGAAAAAAAATTACTATTGGTTACTCTACAAGACTTGATACACAAAATGAAAATTTTGAATATAGAAGGTAGCTTTGCTTTAAGTTGTAGGTTGAAATGATTCATGAGCCCTAAGTACGCAACACGAAAATACCAACGATAGCATTGGCTACATGTTATAGTTTGCATTGTTTTAATTTTAGTCATACTCCTTCGAATTTGGGAGTTGCTAATGTTGTTTCCCCTTCATATTCCATCAAGTCGAATAATTTCGTTTGTATATTTTTTAGAAATTCAAGGGAATAGTTGTTCTAATTATTCCGTCAGCACGGATTCGCTTGAAGAGTGGGCAGAGCTGAGAGCAACTAACCAGTGGTTAGATTCTGAGCAACTTCAGACAGAAATGCCTGTCAAAGTTGAAATTACCCCTCCACCACCTGCCAATTCCAAGCAGCCTGGTGTGACACCCTCACTACTTTATAATGGTTCCAGGTTCCAAGGGCATCAGAAATCAAAAGGAAACTGTTATGATGTTGAAGTCGTCCTACAGGTAAATTATCCATGGTTTCTTGTTATTGATTTTGTTTTGTTATGCTACAAGTACGGGTAAGTAATCCTTAACGCTACTACCATTTTGTAGAAATCGGTTGTCGTTGCTTACATAATTGTTAAGAAAAAAAAGAAGCCAAAATGGAATAAGTTAATTAACATGGAAAGTTGATTTTGCCAAGGCTTAATAAGTTGTGGTTTCTCACAGTATGTTGATGAAGACAATGGCTACCTCTGTGGATATCTGAAAATTAAGGGTTTGACGGATGAATATCCTACGTTGACCACATTCTTTGATGGGGAAATTATAAGCAGAAAAAATCCGTTCCTAACACGAAAATGGGATGCAGACGAAGAAGTAGACAAAAAGCACTGGAGCAAATTTACTGCCTTTCATCAGTACGCCAAGACATTCAACTCAGATAATTACGACTATGAAGCCTTACGAAAAACGGATTACGTTTTTATGCGATGGAAAGAACATTTCCTTGTTCCAGATCATACTATCAAAGACATCTCTGGAGCTTCCTTCGCTGGGTTTTACTATATTTGCTTTACAAAGTCAGATGCCTCCATAGAAGGTTACTATTATCACCGAAGCTCTGAATGGTATGTCTTCATTTAGATATTTACCTCGTTAATTGATAATATATTTGGAATATTTTGGTAGGCTTGAAACTGACATCTAAAATTATTATTTTTACAGGTTCCAATCCCTTAACTTGACTCATATACCTGAGAAGAGCATCCAAATCTATGAGTTTAGATAAAGTTGATAGGCTTAAGATAATGTAGTTTGCGCAACCTTTAACCTCATATCCAACCACAAAATGAACTCAGTCAGTTTCCATTTGTAATCCCATCAAAACTTAAAAGCGAGTATTATTTGGATTGGGTCAAAGAAGCACCCCAGCAGCCGCAGTGAGCCCCTGTGATCACTAAAGGCAATCAAACCTCAAACCAGTAAACCTTCGCCCTTCAGCATTTATGTGCTTCTGCTCCTTTTAGTGTACCAGTACTATAATATTTTACATAATTATTTTATGATGTAATTTTGTGCTTTGTGAGTTAACTACACTCAGTAATTAGAATTTGAAGTGTCTGGCCCAATGATAAGCATACTACTATGCATACACTAGTAAACTGCCTTCAGTCCTAACTCTTTCTTGCAACACTGAGCAGCAGCATGGAATTGTCATTCTTTGAGAGCTGTGGTGACGTTAGGAAGTGAATTGTGGGTGGAATGATTAACTCACGGGACGCTCCATATTTGTAATATTTTCAATCGGTGCTCTAGTATTTTAATTTTTCGTATTACCAGTTTTTATTGATGTTGTCTACCAGTCCACCTTGTTTTCTGTTTCTGTGAGTAATTTTTTTTCCTGTGCCCACTTGTACTTTGGTGATTCTTTAATTTTAATAGATTTGATTTTTCATTTCTGTGAGGTTAAATTAAGTCAGAAATGCAATTTTTAGTATTTCAGCGTGGAAAAGGATGTTTTAATAATAATCGTTTGTATATGTAATTATTGCTACTAAAATGAGTACCAAGGTCGCACCAGTCAAATGTGATGTGACAAATATTGTAAGAGCATACTGTAGAGTACGCGGAAGGTAGTGATATAAGTCTTGAAGTCGTTTTAGTATAAGTAAATGATAAAGGTGGTAATTTGTGGCTTTCTCGGATCTAGGAATAACTGTCGTGATAGTGACTGAAGACTTCTTGACTGCCGAAGTTTTGATAAATAAGGAGTTCACATGTATACGTCAGTTAAAGTTACAGCATCATATGAATTAATGTCTTGTATGACCGTAGTAACTCTTTACCGTAATCAAAACTGAAATGCTTTCCACATTGTTTCTGAAGATAATATGTCATTGCTCTTGCTCAGTCCCAAAATTATATTAGATAATAGATATTAGGTAGCAGCAGAGGTAATTGTAGCTCATCTTGTTATTATTGATCAAAGCCAGTGATTTTAGTTTTTATCCATGCCTTGTTCCCATAATAGTGGAGTATATAATTATCTAAGGAAAGCATTTATGTCGCTAGTTATCTCGACATACCAGATAGTCTCGGAACCCAGTAATAATTCATTGTTTGCTATTTGCCATTCACAGCTTGCCTCACTATGTGTTTGAGAGATACTTCGTCGCTTATAATTTTTCAAAAGTTTTAGTCAGCGTACTTGTATTAATTGGTTTTAAATCAAGTAAATATTGAGAGAATTCATAACCTTCAAGCTCACAACGAAAGCACAAGAAATACAATATTTATTTGTAAACAACAAGAAAATGAAGTTAGTTTTAAGTTGTAATATTGTAGTATTTTAACGAAGCTTGGTGTAGAATTGCTATTGTTAAAAATCTAGCTCGTTCATTATTGATCAAAACTTGGGCTGTAAAGTAAGCGAAAGTCAATAAAAGGGAGGCTGTCACGACTGCAGCCTCTAGTAATACCACAGAGGTGGTTATTCGCGGATACCGGCTTTCTCGGTATGTATGTATTAGGTTGTAAGCGTACATCGGAGACGCTGACTTTGTGATTTGTTCTAAAAATGCCAAAAATCCAAGATACCCGACGTTGAATATTGTGGGATTTAAGTTGTTGCTATCAGTTATAATACGGCATTTAATATTTATGCTCAGTTACTCAAATAACCTGATTTCGGTACATACTAGACGTGTCATTGGAAATTGTTGGAAATTCGGTTTATGGATTTATAGTTATGTAAACTAAGTAATTAATCACGTTTCTGTGCACGCCTAGTTCTACTTGTAGTTTTAAGTTAATTAACCCTATGGCTGCAGAGTAAAATTGAACAAAAAACATTCGAAGACTAAAATAATTTGTGAATAACAAACAATAGAGGTAAACCCAAGTCGTTGTAAAGTGGTTGTAGTTTCGTAGAATCGTATAATTGTAAAAATCGCCATGGATATTTTTACAATTTGTATTTTACAAACCAAATA
>JAAXYX010002472.1:0-17438 GCA_036851915.1 Ptenothrix huangshanensis
AATCTCTATTTGGTCTCTATGGAAATTAGTGCGAACTGAGAGCGAATCGAATACAAGCGAACGGAAGAGTGGTGTGTGGTGGAGAGCTAATGTCGTCTTAATATACTAAGTACATTTAATAAATTTAATATATTTGTCGGTAAAGAATCAAAACGAATTAAGTAAAAGCTAGAAACAAAATGAGACATATCTTTAAATTCTTAAATGCAAAGTAATGCATGTCCAACTAGACTTCAATGGTATTACCTCACTTTACATTTAATAATTTATAGACATGCCTCAATATGTTTCTAGCATTTTTGGACTTACCTCATTTTGATTCTTAACCGGCAAATCTATTTCCCTACATTAAAAGATGAAAACGTAAATATTTAAGTAATTACAAAATGATTTAAGTTCAAATCTCTAGAAAGCTTTTTTTGTTGCCGAGAATTCGTTTTACTTACAACACTTACAAAAGCCAAATTCTCCGTATTTAGAATCGTAGGTTCAAGCCAAATAATGGTTTAAAATTGCGTCGGCAAAGTTTTATGAAGGCTTTGCAAACTGAACGAATGAATCAACTACTATAGTAAACTATCAAATTGTTTCTGAAAGGAATGTATGTAAAGAGAATTGTCCGAGCTCAGGACGGAATACACAGTCGAAATCCTTCCTTTAACTGGATATTGTTAATACCACCAAGTATAAGGAAGAAAAAACAGGCTATGTTACTTGTTGTATCAGTATTACAGATAATTTATAAAAGTGCACTAACCCCTCACAAAAACTACAATACAATCGGCAACGATCGAAACTTCCTCTGCCTTCGGCCGTGTCTGAAGAAAGATTGAATTCTTCTTCTTGACACTATCACTATTGTATTGAGTTGGGATTGGGATTGGGATTGGGATCGAGATGCACTCAACTAAACTCAAGTTTACCATCAGCTACCTCTCGAAATACTTCTTAATACCAAACCATTAGATTGGAGAAATAGGAAGCACATGCACCTTTTACTTCATCAAATCTCAACTGTGTAATCTGTAGCCGTCCACTTTTACTTGCACAATCCTATCTCTGCAAACCAATGTTGAGGTTGCAGTCTATTGTATTTGCTATTGTATTTACTCAAGATTCACTTGGGCAAATAATTACGGCAATTTACCTTCAGTCGCTAAGTCTGAGACGGAAGATCACATTTCTGTCTGGTGACAATGATGGTCGGGATCGCAGGGTTCTAACTAATTTCACCACACTAACGTGCCGAAAATCTGTCTGCACGTATAAAATGTAAATAGAGAAGACTCAACGATGACGTTTGAATTGTAAACTTCTAATAAATATTTCCTATTAACTTCCTGCTAATTGTAGCCGTAGAGCAGAAACTCATGTTGCACTGTTTTGTTAATACATTAATACGAATGTAAAAAAATTAATGTCAGTTAATTGTATACTTCAGTATCTATGTACTACTTTATTTGTTTGGCAACTGATTCAAGCCATGCGCTACGGTAGAAGCTCGTTTTACGAATGTGGTCAAACGTCAATAGTAATTCCAAAAATTCAAACTCATTCATCTGTAAAGCTACAGAATAATATTCCGAGTTTAATATAGGTAAAATTAATGCTGTCTACCTATCAATCACAAAGTCTAATCTTATTCCGCTTGTTGTATTAAAGATCATTTGACTTATCTGCCACATGCCCATAGGTCTATGGACGTAGTTAGATATAGGTACCTAAGTTATCATTTCCATATCGGTAGATACATAGATAAGCTAACGCTTGTTAGCTTTGCCCATTTATGACTTCACATGAACCTAAAATGAAATGGTATTTATAACTGTGCAGATGTACGGATTACGGCAGGCTTACTTTTGCGACGGTGAAGCGACTAACTATAGTTGCATGACTTGGGATCGACAGGTGACCAAGTAGAGTAATATTAACAGATTAATTTGTATTAGCTGTGAGCAGAAAGGTGTTGTAAACCAGTGCTTGTAACAATCGCGCCGAAATCGTTGACAATAAGTCATCGTGATCGCATCACAGGAATCCGAATTGTCCTCCTGATCCATTTCTCGCCTTCTCAGCAAAATAAAAGGCGTAAAGATAATTGCATTGCATTTGTGAACAATCGGAGTGCTAATTATTTCACTAATTCAGTGGTATGGAATTATTGTTATCGCGCAATAAAACGTGAACATTACTAAATCCTGTGGATACCGCGCCAAAAGGATGAATAGTTATCGAATTTATTGCACGACTGACTCATCGTCAGTTAAGCCTAATTAATTTATCTGTAATACTAATACCCACAGGTTTTCCCGCCAGGCCTCATTGATCACGTTATAAACGTAGTGATATTGAAATTGTTATTAATTCCATGAACACCATTCGGCGTCTATGTCTACAGTCATTGCGAGAAGCCTTGCCTGGGATAATTACATTTAATACAACAGTCCAAAGTGAATCCCATAGACGTCTGACGTCTGACTTGGGATAACATTTAATTATACGTGTGAAGATAAGTATGAAATCCTCGCGAGTCCCTCGCATTCCACTACCTTCCAACTCCAACCTCAAAATGATGGACAGCCCTTCAAATGAAATGCAGTTACCTACGTAATTACATCAGCAATGCATTGTTCTCAGTTCTATGTATCGATACATACATGTATATAACAATACCAATGCAACTATAAAAAGTACCATTTATCATTATTACCTGCTCTACTTCGTCCAGTTCGTTCGAACCATGAATTCATAAAACAAATATTTGTGCACCTTATACAGACATACCTTAATCCCAAACCCAACCGTTAATTTACATTGGTGTAATCACCTCACAATTTGAACAAAATGAAGCTTTTATTTCTAAACTTCTTTTCTGAAAACTGAGTACATTTTTATTTTTCTGCTAAACTATAATTATTACATAAACCATTTAATTATCAAGTATTAAATTAGAATATATGCAAGGAGCATAGACACCTATGAACTTATGTATATAGGAAGATTTAAAGAGGTCTTCACACACCTGTCTCTTGTTGTCCCTCTCACTTTTGTCAGCATTAATTAGGAATTAATTAAGTATGAACACATTTAAATGCAGGGAAATGTACAGGCTAGGATCAATTGATGTTTGACGGCGATTATGACAGTGAACTTTAAGTATTTCAAAGATTCCTTATTCAAGCGGCTTAGTAAAAACGTCATATTCTGCAGTGTATAGTCTCTGAGTCAGTAGCGAACAATAAGTTTTATTGAATTTGACAATGTAAGCCATTTAAAATGAACGACTTATTCAAACTTGAAATTCTGCAATAAATGCAATATTCAATAAGAGCGAATGAGAGAGAGAAGTCACAATAAAAATTCTATAAGCACAGTCTTAAATTTGGACTAAACTTAATTACTACTTCGTTAAATATTTTACGATACTAACCTCACAAGCTCCAATGGAGGTTTGCAAATTTTAAACATGCAAAATTGCATGACTTGACACTGCATTTAACTACTATTTACTTTCAAAGTCTTAGTAAATCAATCATTATGATATTCGCGCTTTAGAGCTAGTCTCAGGTCTCGACCAGTCAGGAAATATAAGGGTAGTAGACACAGACCTGCAGAACCGAATCCCGCAATTGCGCCCCTCAATTCTCCAAATCCCATAGTCCAGCTCCCTGCATTTATTATTACATATTCACTCGTCAGAAACTAGCAAGAGTCAGTTCAGTCAGATTAGTCAGAAACCCAAAGGAAGAGCTTGCAATACAATTGCCACTCCCCTAGCCCAGACTACCAGTAGACCACATAGTAGCTTATCGACAGGTTTAAAAAAGGCCCATGTAATTACGTTCCCTTTCATCCGGCGAATCGTATAAAGGAAGGACTTATCTAAGCACAAATTCTTTTATCTTAATGCTATACACTATACATAATTCATAATTACCCATGCAAGTATAATACCAGATAAAGAATGTACAAGAAATTCTTTTACTCAAGTCAAATTCCTACCCGCTGGCCATGACCATCGAAAGTTTGATCATTTCGTAGATGAAAAATAATTAGCAGAAATTTTTTCTGCTCTTTTTACATATTTACTTCTTGTTCATTTCAAATTTTCTAATCCCACAAAAAGGGCAAAAACTCGAAACTGCCCTCTAATTATATTATTATTAGATTAGCTTATATAATGAGACTCCACTCAATGACAATGAACGATTCAAAAATCTTATGCAATGGTTGCAGTCGTTTTAAAATGATATACATAAGCAAAAGGATTTGTAACAAAGATTTGTAATTTAATATGCACCATGAGGCATACTAGGTATATCAATGAAACTTAACTGTTTGATGAGTTTGTGAATTATGATCCTCGCTCCCACTAATCGTATGCAGTCGAATGGTTTCACATTGCTCCATCATACCATTTTCGAATGAAATAAAATAAAAATCAAATAATATCTGATGAATATCTGATCAAATAATAAAATAACAAGTAAGTATCTGTAACAGGAGTAAGTCAGTACTGGCGTCATATTTTTTATTACATGCCATATCACCAAACAAAGCCAGGAATAATTTTATTTTAGATGAACGAAAACAAACATAGCAAAAGGAAATACATACTATTTTAAAGTGCTACTAGGCACAGTGACCACCCTGAAAGTACATCAATGACGTAACTTCAAAAGTGACGATCGGCCAGTTAAATGTGTATAATTATATACTCCAGACATCAATTAATGAGGGCATTTGATGGGTATTTCATGAAAATGAAATCTGATCATTGACATTACCCATGATGAATTCTGATTATAACCCAAAAAAGAATGTTGTTGCAGCTAAACTGGACTTAATTTGAAAAAAATGCATGGGCACAATCTAATCTGTTTAAGAATTAGACAGAATCTTGTAATTCGATTTTTTTTTGAAATTATAATCTTATGGCCAAAAGGAGAACCAGAATAAAAGAACATAGCGTAGTTAGTATATTTATGATTAGCCTAAGAAATATTTGTAGGTATTTATGTATACAAGAATACTGACGTGTATATATACCTATACTACATGATTGAACAAAATGAAAAGGTAAACCTTTTTTTTTTCGTAGTCATGGCCTTTCTCTCAAGCACATCAGGAAGCAGAAGACCGAACAATGACTGGAGGTGTAGATACTACTATTTACGAGTATTGACTTATACTTATGAGTACCTAAAACATTACCTAATACTTATCGCATCCTCGAATGTTCGGCCCAAACTCAAAGTCCTAAATGCTAGTAACGAACTTATTTGATAGAGTTCGCCGGAGAACTTTAGTTTAGTGGCGAGGAGAGTATTAATAGTGTTTGAATCAGCTAAAGTGTCGAATAATTAGCATTTATTTCACCCACGAATGCACATAGGTACTTAGAGTTTGACCAAATAGAAAGCTATTGTAACTGGCAGTAATGTGATGGGTGATATTTATTGTAATTATTAAGTGCTTAAATGTCACTTAAGGGTATATCAGCAAATTTGTAATTAGGTATTTAATGATTCCAGGAAAATATCCACATCATAGAGGGTCCTTAAAAGACCTTCAAGCTAAATGCGGTAAGTGAAATGCCAACTCACAAAATTAACCTGAAACAAAAGAAATGGAGCAAAAATAAAGACGTTCAGTTTACTTTTCAGGGTCTTACTTTTTTTTTTTAAATAAATGTTAAAATCAGGCAAAAGTAGTGTCCTAGATTTTTTATTACAGACAACGTCTGTAATGCATTTTTATTCTCTATTTTTTATGCGGGGTAAAAGGGGCTTTTCAGATTCTTATTTTTTTAATATTGAAGACATTTGCTAGGAGGGAATGAGGAAAATAGTCGTTGTCCTGGTTATGTATGCTCGCGTTGTCAAACTTTCATGCATATAATTTTCGTTCTACAACGGCGACTAATACATTTCTTCCATTGATAAAACAATGAATTTAAATGAAGCCAAATTCAATTCTGGGAAAATTCCTTTATAGAAAGATACCATTGCGTATTCGAATTCGAAATTATTTCGAAAGCTCGAAAATAAAATAATTTTTACTGCTATCATTTTCCACTAGCTCCCTTTTCAATTTTTGTATAAAAAATGCAACGTGGATTTAATATTAAACATTTCTTCCGATAATTACTTTGATTATTGATTTTTATGCTGTTGTACCTTAATTAAATGTCTTCGATCTACCGTTATTTTGGGCACTTCTTTCTAAATTGTATTTCATCATTTGTTTAAAATAATTTATTATAGGACATCATGAAGCTAAAATTACCTATACTTTCAAATTAAACACTTGTCTGATTTGATTTTTGTAGCACGTATTTCGTGGAATTTCAGCTTTTATATATCCAGGGTCAAGGTCACATTACTAATTCAATTAGTGGTGACATTACTTTTTGCATTGAGTGATGCTCGATCAATTAGTGGGATTTTAAAAGCTAATGTCAAAGTGCCGAATCTGGAATTGTGACTTGTGACTTCTGACTGTATGACTTATAATCTACCTGTGTACACCACCAAAGATTTATTTACTTAAAATTATAGCTGTTTTCGCATTGTTATCTGTATTTAAATGGCTGAATAATTTGGTGATACCCCCTTAACTTCCATCTTTGTGGAGAGTTTTCAACGACAGCTTCATGGAGGAAGACTAAGCGAGTGTGCGAGCGCCACTTTATTTTTTTTTTCTCCAAGGCCGGTGGTTTTTGTTCTCAAGTTCCAATTCCAAGTTCCAACTACAACTCGCAATCCTCATGCTCAGAGTTTCCACAGGTACACTTTGCACTGCAACTAATATACATTGGGACAAAGATAGACGATTGCATGAGATTCATGAGAATCGAGGTATACTGAAAAACTCTCGTAAAAACTCGCTTGGACTTGGTACTTGGTATGGTTGTATGATATTCGTGTAGTGGATGAATTGAAGCCTTCAAATCTTATTTACTCGGCTCACACAACCACTTGAAATCTCTGACACTCATATAGTCATAGTATTATCACCATCATTTCTTCCATCAAGGTCTAATTTATTGCAAGATCAGCAATCAGGCACTTCCAATTCATTCACAAGACTCCAATCGAAATAGACGGACCGCTGGTGCTGTGCTCAGTTTCATCTCACGTCTTCTTGGCTATCCTCGTCTTCGTCTAGAAAAACGTCTTCGTCTGGGATTTACTAGTGAGTCTTTCTTTTCATCTTTCCTTTCCATTTCGTCAGTGAGTGCTATATCCGAAATTCCGATTCGTATTCATATTCCTAGTCGCATTCCCTTAGCTTTTAATTATTCCCCGAGGTTAAAATTTTAATCAAATGTTGACGTAAGTAACAATACAATGGTTTTGAAACATTAGGTAACTATAATTACTGGCACCTTTTTTGTGTATATATTGTAATAGTCGGGAATTGTTGTAAAAAATAGTTACGTACTTACATCCTTGGTACAGGCAAATTGCGTGTCATCGTGATGATAAGTATATAATTATAAAAAGGAAAAACGTATATTCAGTATTATGCTTTCTTGTTAGCTAATCATGGATTCAACTTTGTTATTTACGAGTCAGAGAAGGTAATTCAATAGTCTTGTTGAGTGCAAGCCATCCTTTGTTTGCTGCAATATTCCGATTATCAAGATTTTTAGCATTTAGGTAAATGTTAAAATTATTGAAACTAAGGGATTGTTGCAGTTAATTTTTAATTTCATAACTAAAATCCGTTTAAAGATAGGTGGCATGTGTGAAAGAGCTGTTTCCTGTCTTTGTATGAATTATAAATTAATAAGCTATTCGGATCTTACGTGTACTATCGGGGTTGATTTAAACGTGTTTACTAACACGTAACCAGTGATTTTGGATCACAGTTGCTCAGCTTCAAGTCGCAGTGGTCAGTTTAGAACTATCAGTAAAAAAATAATTATGCTAAATAAGTAAATGCATTGTGCGACGTAGTAAGTTGTTCAAAATCAAAGGTATAACGATGCTAGCCAAAACTGATATGATAAATAATTTGAATTGTTAAGTAAGTAGCTTCAGTTAGTTCCTTTATCAAGCGTATATTCATACTACTCCAGTGCAAATCTATGAACTATGAGGCTATCATTTGTCATTGTCATTGCCATCGTAGCAAATTTAATTAGATCACAGACAATTTAGTCGCTTTGATGTGCACGATGTCATACTGAAGTGGCGAAGCTGGATATTGCACTTACAGTATCTCGTACTTCACTAGTTATGTAACAAATTATTGTTGGATATAATATACACTAAACTCCAGTATAATCTTCTTACTCTTATATTATTCTAATTAGTGCCTGTTAACGTTCAAGGCAGAGGAAATACATAGATATGTTATGGTTATGACTACAGGGCAGCAGCAATCAGGAATGTTTCAGTATATAGCGATGACATTGCGTGAGCTATGAAATTAAAATGAGGAAAAGAAACGTATTCGAATAATCAAAATTCATCGTCTGTTATTTTTACGTAAGTGAGGGAAGCTAGAAGTTTCTGCAACTTGCTTGCAATTCTTATAACTTGATCTTCCAAAATAAAAGCTAATTGCAGAATTTTATCGTTGGATTTTTAAAATAGTTCAAATTATCTGCAATTCAGTGAGTGCGTATAATAGGTATACACGCATACAATTGGCCTATTCAAAGCTTATGCAGTGTATAAACGTCATAAGGTACTTTGTATGTAATAATACAAGGATTTTCTTCTTATACACTGTAATTATATAATGCATTATTATTATTATAGTTGCAACAATTCGTTGTAGGACTGAGGCATCTGTAGAAATTGGAATTAATTCTCACTATCTGTGGCCTTGATATTCTAGGAAAACTTTACGACGAGCTTGTCTATATTTCTGTATGGCATTAGTTGGTCAAAAAAGTCTCGTGAGAATATTCTCGTATGATAGTCCCACACTGTCGATGAGTAAAGGAGATAGAGGCTCTGGAGTTGCCTAACTCAGTTACTTGATTCTGAAATGAAATAGTGCATATCATTGTAGACGTAATTGAGTGCATAATTGTTCAGGGTAGGACTGTGTTAATCTGACTTAACGTTGTACAAATGTAAACGTACACAATTGCTGTAATATTTCCCTGACTTAATTGTATATTTGATAGGATAGAACGATTGGATAGGATTCAAGTGCATATTCCGAAGTCGGTAGTGAGCATTACCTAGTTTTTAATTACGGATTTAATGGGTCGGATAGCAACTCCTTCTATTTTATATACCCTGCACAGGGTTTATTTCGCTTTCATTCCTAGACATTTTTCCCTAACGGCGTATTGTTGAAGTGTCGTTTCACATTATTTGCTATTCGAATGCAGAGCAAAGCTGACGTACATTATTAAGAGCTACACCTACTTAATATATAGTTGTTTACTCTCCGGAACATTCCAAATACGTGCAGTAAACTCACCTTATTGTAATAATTATATTCTTAACATTTAAAAGCTGAAACTATTATACGTTTTGCCATTGGGTGGCACTCAATTATTTAGAAGTGAAATTTTAAAGGGCATTGTTTGTGCTATATCACGTGAAAAGCATGAGTACTTAGGCTTTGTAATATCAGATAACATTCCAATTGTATCCGGAGGTTTGTAAGATTAGAACATCTCAAGTGTTGACTGGTCTGTTGATAAAGCAAAGTAAATTTAGCTTATGTAATCACTGAAGTACTAGCTTTTTTCCAAAATATTTTTAGGTCAGTATCGCCGTGTATGTTCAAACTTGTAATTTACTATTGTCAACTATTGATAAATGACGGCTTTTTGTGTGTTAGGTGTTTGAAAGGTGGTGATTAAGGATTACGTACTAACTGATTAATAATTGACTCTTACAATATTTTTCTTACAGTAGCCGTGCAGCTGTTCCATTTGTCTGCTAGTTGTCTAATTTTTACACTACTAATTTCAAATAACTATTTCCTTAAAATGGGTGAAGTTGGCAAGAAATATTCTTTGAAGGAGGTTGCGGAGCATACTGACAAGAAATCTACATGGATTATCATCCATGATAATGTGTACGACGTTACAAAATTTTTGGAAGAGGTAAATTGAAGAAATTTCTGGTTTTAACTACCTTCATTTTTACAAGTAACAAATTGGCGCTGCTAACATTTGGAAAGATTTCCTTCACAATACGTATTGAAACATCCGTAATAAGTTGAATAAATTACTTCAGTTTTCAACAATATATTATTGTGTAATTTATTTTCATCGAGTGTAATTTTGATTGTTTGTGTTTTAAATTTTCAGCACCCTGGTGGCGAAGAAGTTTTACTAGAGCAGGCCGGTAAGGATGCAACTGAAAGCTTTGAAGATGTCGGTCATTCAACTGATGCTAGAACAATGATGAAAGAGTATCATATTGGTGAATTGAATGAAGAAGATAAAAGTCATCTAGCCGATGTTGGTGCCAAGAAATGGGCCGAAGATACCTCTGATAATTCCAGGTGCGCTATTTGTTAAATTGCGATTGTAAATCACAGATTTTCTTACGTGAAATCAAATGTAGGCATAGGTGCCTAATTAATTTGTGAATGTTCATGTATAGTCTCGTGTTGTAGCGTTTCGTTGTATTTTTACGTAGTCTTGTGTTGTCGTTTTGGATTTTTTGTAGCAACAACGTTGAATTGTTCTAATGATTAAACAGTTAACAAACCAAAATACTTCTTTATTTGTCGACGGCAACCGTAATTGTTTCTTGTTGGTAATGCATGTTTTGTGCAAGTACCATTCATTGGATCAATCAATGCTCTAAAACGCGTTTTCATTTTGTACAGTCCTGATCACTTTTTAAATTAATGAATTGGCTTAGCATATTTCGTAGCACTATTTTAGACGGTTTTGTATGTACCTATATGGTTATTTTTGCCACATGTGACTTCTGGTTCTCGAAAAATCTTCTTATTTTTGTTTTGTTGCTTTTAATACATGTATCTACCTGCTTTGTGGGTGCAATGTTAAGAGTGTTCATAGTATCCTTTTCGCATAAAAATTCACTTGTATTTTCCTGAATGACATAATTTATTTTCGTCTATGTATTTGCCACTAGTTTGTTATACTGTAGACACTAAAATTCACCCACCGAATAGCAACTAAAGTACATGAGGTCGATATCACGGTGTCTTTCAGACGCAAGTGTGTTAGCGACTAAGCAAGCGTGGATCATATTACATCATTTATAACGAAGAGAATGAAGATCGGAAATTATGATTAATTGTTTCCCGTGAAACAAGAAAATACACGTGGAGTAAATATGTGTGTGAACTAAAACGTGTTTGAGGCATGACGCAGCGAAATTTGTAGCAAAGAAGGATGATAACAAGTGGGATATTTTTTTGTTGCAGCTCATGGAAGACTTGGCTGGTTCCAATGGCTTTAGCTCTTACAGCTTCGCTTATTTTCCGGTTTTTCTTTATCAAGAGTGCAAATTAACTGGCAATTTCCGACAAGATCGTGCAATTCTCGCCCCGACTTCACAATCAATAAAAATGATAATAATAACCCCGATGTCGTCAACCTGTACTTTTAAATGGGAATGGGATCAAATAAGATATCAGTTGTAATTGTTGTAAGGTAGGCATAATCGTGTCGTATTACTACATCACAAAAATAATTGAAATACCTCTAAAATCGTTGTTAGTTTTCATCTTTAATATTAATTTTGCGTTGTTTTACAAACAATTCCCACTTGTATTCCACTCCGAATATTTTTAAGTTCCATGCTTGGTTTTGTTTTTACTTCAACACGAATTGATCGAGTTACTACGTACATTAAGATGGTTAATCCTTTAATTTCTGTAATTAAGGAATTAAATGTAATCGTTACAAAGTTGTATAATTACGGAAACAAAGAATTTAAAGAGAGATAATTGATGTCATTTGTCATAGTATGTTTTGCGTTGATGGAACATATTTCTGTTTCTTTTAATGATATCCTAAGATTGTGCACGATTTTTTAGTGCTAGTTGAAACTGGCATTTGAAGTTGTTACATTTAAAAGGGACACTTTACACAATAAAATGTAGAACATGATTGATGTATGTAATTCATAACGGGACAAGTAACTGTCTCAGCAGGAAGAAGTACAGTTAATCTTTATTTCTGATTTTCATCAATGATTCATTTCACTATAAACGTATAATTGCATGCGTATTTACTATTCATTCTTAAAACCATGTTGAATTTTTTATAGTATCATTTCATGAACTCCAAAATGTGTTTCGAATTTCAAGTAACATGTTACGTCTTCGAAAATCACAATTTTTAAGTCTGAGCTTATAATTCTACATTCTAACTAGCAACTTTTAATACCCTGTTCATATCACCAGTATTCTATAGTTCGAATAGTTGGCATGTATATTACCTACCTATTTATTAAATTGTAAAGCAACCAGTAAGCTTAAATAAATCTAATGTCAGGTTCAGGTTATATGTTGCATAATTAGAACTAAGAGTAATTTCAATAAGACATTTCGAACGTATATTTATGAAACGGGTGGCAATTTATGTGATTTAATGAAAAACCGTGTCTGTTATTTGAACATGTGTATACAGTGAGACTTGTGATAGACAAATACTGGCATAAATATACGAAAATAGTTATATTTGCCCCTTTGGTGCAATATCTTATTAATTGCCTCATAGAAACAAAATGAACAATGTAAGTCAATGTTTTGTGAGGAAAAGAATTGTGAAACTGTCTGTTAACTTGTAGTTTTGATTATGCTAACAATTTTATTGGCTCGAGTCTTTTCAGCTTACTCCTCTATCGTCATCAATCTATTGTGGATTCATTTCAGGACATATTTTCTATCGCCAGAACAAAAGTTCAAGTTACGCTTGCAGTTTTATTCTATTATCTCTATCTCTACTTGACCTAGTAAATATACTGTTTAGCGTTTACATTCAAAAAACATTTGTAAATTCAAGTTCCCCTTCAAAATGTCTCTCCTCCTTGAATGACGTTACGTTTCGTTCGTAGATAGATATATTAGACTTCAAAGGTTAGACAATGCGTTAATGTACTATTAGTTGAATAAAAGTTGCTGTCTGCAAAACCTATAATAATACCATCATGAGAAGGTCGTGTAGACGGAATACTGCTAAGTGTATACCTGAATGTATTACGATTCTAAAAACCTAAATAAAATCTGCTGGTGTGGAAAAAACATATCGTTGAGTTACATAAATTAGTATTTGTATATATCGCCGTTGAAGGTGCAAAAGTTAACATCCTCTCAGAAATTCCATAACGTTACGAAAAAGATGTTAAGTTTTGCACCTTCAACGACGATATGCTTGTTTATTGTTCCACGTTTCTAAACGTGAGCATGCGAGTGTGTAACTAAATACATATAGATAAGTCTTCATGAGCAGCAATACAAAGTTCAGCTTCCTTTATAAATCCTACGATTAATTTCTATTTTGCAATGGTCAACATGCAACAATGTAACATTCTGTATACTAGTGAATCTAGAATTTAAATCCGTAGTTCAGTAAATAAATCGATTAATTGTTTCCTTGGTTCCCGGTTCCATTTAAATATTAAGGGTAGGGTGTTCATCTACCTTGACGTAAGGCATTAAATACACAGTAGGCTACAGCTTATTACAAAGGTAAAGTAATTCCTACCAGTACCATTATGCATTTTAGACCGATTATTTTTATACCGGTAACAGTAGTTTATTTTATACATATTTTTCATTCTCTCGAACATATTTTTGTGACTTAATTAATAATTAAAGAGCTAGGAAATGTGCTATTTTACTTTTTGATTGACTGTCTTATTTTGCTCCATTTTGTACTCGTCTGTGATCTGTGGTGAAGGTGGTACAGCGTTGCAGATCAGTTGTAAAAAGATGGTTAACTTTTCTGAATAGTGGATACAAAATTGTTGTGTTATAATTATTAATTGCAATGCAGAAATTAGAAAATATGAATTACATGCACTAATCTAACTTCAGTAAAGCTTACCTATGCCTGGGAAAACTATCTTGTAGTGCACAAATGGTATGTAAATAAAAAGTCCGAAAATCATGAAAAGAATGGAATATAAATATTCAATTCTTGGATCTTCAATAATTGGAGCCACTACAAGGTAGCAAGATAGAATCACCATTACGTATGGTATCCAAATAGGAACCTGAGAGGATAAAGAAACAAAAACTCAGCAGATGATCTAAAAGTTTAATTTAAATAAATGTCTACATTTTTTGTTCATGAATTATTCAGATTGGGTGTAAATGTTTTATATTGAATTACTTTAAAAGGTCGAGGAGCATCAGGCATGGTGTAACGCAACCGTATAAGTGCTGCAATGGCAGCTCCATAGAAGATCCACGCAGTGAAACTGAAGAAATCTATAAGAGCATTGATATCCAACACCAGGGCCATGATGATCGCCACAAAACTCTGTCAAAACATTTTTGTTTAAATTTCAGTTTTGCCAAGTAGTGTTCAAGGCGTTCAAGCTCACGCTCGCACTGGCCACACATACGTTGGTTCCAGACTCTTTTTTTGGAAGCGCTATAATCAACACTGAATTTAACTAATTCGTTTCTATTTCAATGTTTAATGGAACACTGTCATGAGTTTTTAGGCATGGAATTTCGTGGAATTTATAAACGTCAACATCCCTTTCGAGCAATAATGATTTTTCTCATAAAAAATCGAAGCTTTTTGAGCCCTATGGCTCCTAAAGTCTGGACAGAAGGATCAAGAATAAAATCTGTAGCGTAAAGAAAATGTTTCATAACTGATAAGGCTTACATTGAACATCAGTGCAAGGGACGGTGTATTTCTTTTCACATCGATATAAGAAAGAAAATCCACCAGGTGACCTTCACGACTCGCAACGTAGCACAATCTAAAAGATAAATGTATATGTTTCAGTATGTTCGACTATGTTTTACCTCTCTGAAAATTATCAATGAAAAGTATCTGCGAAGAGCAATTTTCAGCCGAAGTTGTACAGAAATTTCAAGAATGCAGTATAATTTTAGAAGGTACTAACCTAGCAGATGTAAATTCCGTTCCGTTTGCTGAGCCAAAGGTAGATAATGCAACGGACAAAGGCATGAGAAATGCCATTACGCCGAGAAGACGGTTTCCAAAAACCTTTGCATTCAAGCAAAAATCATTACAGTATAATATCTCACTTTTATACACAAAGTTTATATTTAAAAACCGTTGACTCCATGTTTAAAAAATGGCATTACAATGGCTACAGAAGAGCTGGAGACCATTTCCTCAGGCGAGAGTAAAGTCAAAAATGAAATATTTACAGCTACATAGCAAACTGTGACAAGGGGAAGTCCCACCCAAATTGCATTAGGTAAATGCCTAATTATAAACAATTTTACAAATTATACAACCAAAAAAATAGTAAAGAAAGCGTACATATAAAATCTTAGAAGCACATGACTTAATCAATAATTAGACTCCACCTGTAAGGATCCTTTATTTCTTCGGTAATGTAATTTAACTGGTTCCTGTAAACCATGGGGAATTTTGAATCATTTTAACAAATCTAATTTTGTATTACTCGATGAGTGCAATTGTAAACATGTTATGAACAACTCACCATCCATCATATGCCCAGAGACCACCGTAAAACGCAGATGCTAAGCTTCCAAAATTCCATTTGCTCCCTTCTAATGTCAAAGCCAAATGTTCGGTTTTTCCTTAAAATAATTATATGTAATTATTTAATAAAAATAATTTAACCGCAGACCACCTAGTAACTACTTGTTGCATTTTTTCCTTGTAAAAGGGAAAAGGCAGTACAGATTTGCAAGGTAGGTACATTGTATTTCAAATAATAGATTTTTTACTCCCTCCAGTCATTTAATCATCATTTTTCAATTTTTTTTATAGCTGCAACGATTAATGTAAATTACCAGCCGCTTATAATTTTAAAAAGCAGGAACTTACCGTTTAAAATATTATAAATTCCTCCCCCAATGATAACTCCGAAGGCAACCAGTTTGGTTATGGTAAAAACAATTTGAACTTGAGTTGCAAACTTCACGCTGACACAATTGATGTAGGTAATTGTAACTGTCAACACAAAATGACCATAAGGAATGACATTTACATTTTGAATTGTGACTCATTCATAATACGTAGGAAAACAAAGAACCAAGGTAGGCATGCATGGATTTCTCTACTATAGATGGGAGTAACACCGGAAGTTAAACATGCAATTTTACGAAAACAAAGCATACATTGGAGTGGGTAGGAAAATTCAGCAAAAATAAGCCAACCGTGCAGGTGCTAGTGTAATAATATGTGCCCTAATTAACTGGAGACGAACATGAGAACGAAAATAAGTGGATAATATAATTATGGCTTCTTTCATGTACCACTGACTACAAAATAGTGCCTTCAACAGAAAAAGTAATTACTACGGAATAGCAGTCGTACCACCACACCAATGTTCCCCAAAAAAATCAAGAACCCATATAGATCTTTAAAAATGGGCATCTGTTGGTGTAAACTGACATAAAATTGCGTAAAGTATCCCGAAACATAGTTCATTAGGTACTAAGTAAATATTAATTCTAATAAAATCCAACAAGTTATTTATTCATACACACTGTAACAACACAGATCAGCCTAGTGGCCCATAGGACATCATCCACATTATCCACAAAAGGTTCCACGGAGTACTGTGCCACTGCAAGGCAGCCAATAGCAATGGATGATGGCTTTAAAATTAGAGTTGAAACCCAAGAGAATAAAAAGCCTGGAATGTCACCGAACGCTTTCAGGATATATGAATATTCGGCCCCACTACTTGGGACAACAGTGCCCAGTTCAATGTAGGTCATTGCCCCTGAAATCAGAAATTCTTAATTAATTATAAACACCTCACACACTAATTTAAATAAACAAGGATTGCATAGCTACATCTTTACACACATTATAGTAATTTATTTTACCGAAGGCTGAAACAATCCCACACGCCACCCACACCAAAATACTCAGCCAAACGGATCCAACCTTGCTTAGTACTCCTCCAGGAGTCACGAAAATTCCTGAACCTAAGTCAAGTACAATAATTTTATAGTTTGGAAGAATAAAAGTGCCTTAAGTAGTTTAGGAACATGCACGCCAATTTAGCTTTGTGGTTCATGGATTATGTATTTGCTAGAACGAATACATCCGTAGTAAACTTGACTCCTTGTATTTAGAGGCAACAGATTTTGCAACAAAACAATTGAAATAGTATTCATGATTAAGATCTAGTCATTGTTCTTTAATTAATTCAGTATTTACTTGCCTATCATGGTCCCAACAATCATGGCAATACTTCCAGTAAGCCCAACTTGTCGTTTCAGTGCAACACCACTGTCCCCCTCACCCGCATTCTTTCCATTTTTATCACTTTTTGATA
>JAAXYX010002473.1:0-17438 GCA_036851915.1 Ptenothrix huangshanensis
GTTTTCTACTATATCGAATAGTTAGCATAAGAAGTGCAAAAATTAATTTATAATTATCATTATAACCTAAATCATCCTACAACAAGTTTATGTAACGTATACTGAGTCTATTTAGGCTATTCTCGTTGGAGGACAGTGTCAAGTTTATTTTGTTTAATAAAGTTGTCTTTCTCTCTAAGAGAAGGTACACAATAGTGCACATACATTTATATTTATATTATATAGCATCGTCAAGTCTCAAGCATATTTAATACTCATAATTTTCTTCACTATTAAGGACCAAATTGAGTTTTGATCAGTTTCCAGGGGCCCATTTAATCTGAATGTTAAATGAGACTTTTGATACTGGCATCAGCAGTCCAAAAACGAATTTTGGTATCGGGATGCATGCTGTTTTTACCGTATTGTAGTATTCTATTTTGCCTATACAGCAGAAAAAATTTCCAGTTCAAAAGAGAGCATCTTGTCGCCGTGAAATACTTATACGCTTTGCTCTTATTTTGTTTAGACTAGTTCTTGCTGTAGGCGACGTATTCATTGCAGAAAAACGACTGTAATAGGGACGCTGGCTTTGCTAAAACTGCGATTCTATTGTGGTGCTTGTGCTTAAGCCAGATAACATAATTGATGCTGATTTCGAAACAAGAATGAAACGTGAAGAAAGTGTACGAGCTGTGGGTAAACGTTCAACCGTACTCCGGATTTTCAGAATATTTTGAATGTAGTTAGATGTGATTGTCTTTACAATTAAATGAAGTAAGGGACTATGTACTTGAAAACCTACTCAATAAGCCTTGCGGAGCACATCAATATATAGGCTTATAGTAAAAGGCCGTCACTTTAATATGGGTATTGTGGATAAAAAGCGTGCACTTATAATCGTACGATAAGGGCGATAGTCGCACCCTTTCGTGTTCAGCAATTTGTACTTGTATCCAGACCCGTTCCAGTGTTTTCGGTCTGGGTACATATGGTAAGCATTGTAACTCGCTCCGAATCATTCAATGATAATTATAGTGACGGCTCAACTGAAGTATATTTTTTATAAAAATATGTAAGGATTTAAACCCAGGGATTTGTCCCAGGGAAACGAGTCAAAGCTGTAGTAACACGTAACACCAAGCTATTTCGTCTTTATTGCTTTAAATGGCTTTGCATTGACCTAGGGGCTCTAAAAACACTTGATTAAGGAACATGACTGTATTAGGAAAATGATTAGCGCAAACAACTCTGTATACCTAAAAATGCGTAAAGACTGCACCAACAGGTGAAGAACAAAATTTACTTTGCTAAGAAACCTTATTATAACAAAAAATAGATTTTTCGGCATCAGGCAAGCCAAAGACTGTCTCGAAACTCCTGCGTGGAATCAACAATGGGTCCAAGAGTAGTATATAAATGGGGATTCAGGGACAAGTACGAAGTACGAGTTTACAAAATCCCCCTACTATGGATTTTTTAAAATAAAATCAGCCCACATTTTACCCAGAACCACCATTTATATACTACTTTTATTTAGTAATTTTATGCATGTACAATATTTTTAAATCAAACTTGTATAATAATGTTTTATAATACAATTTTTCTAAATTGCTTAAATGTCATCAGAAGTATTAATAAATTTTACAAATCTGCAACTTCAAAAATTAGTAGATGCTTTTAAAAATAATAAAGATTCAGTATTAAACATATCCAAGTCACAGATAGTTACTTTTCGTTTTCCTTTATCATTAACTAAAACACAAATGGATAATTATAAAATAACTAATCGAGTAAAATTATCTAAATATAATAATAATAATAATTTATTCATTTTGTCGATTTGCCTCAGCCCATACAACATTTAGTGAGGTATTCACACAAATATTAGAGTTCATATACAAAATAAAATGAAATGAGATCCTTGATCGTAAAGTTAATTTCATTACTTTGTTACATATCGCCATATGGTTATGGCGAAATGTCGTATACGCTCAATCTATCCTACTCTGTATCTTACGTTTGTCCCTATTGGGAGTGTACACAGTAGTCAAGTGAATTTTGATGAAGTTAATAATGAAATAAATGCTGCGTATGTACTATCAGTTCGTTTTGTTCCTCTGAAACTTAGATTCACTGGTTGAATTACACTAGTCTTTGACATTTATATTCAAACCTAAAGCTGAAGGATCATTCTTGCAAGGATATCTGCATAAGTCATTGTGTGACGTTAACTCATTATGTATGATACCTTGTCGTTTACAAACACCAAAATGGTTTAATTTCACATTTAATTCAAGGTGATTAAAGAAACTTGACGAACCACACCTAATACATTTATACATTTACAATGTCATAAGCATTAATTTAACACATAAATCCAATTTTTCCTTCAGCATGTCCTGAGTAAACAAAGAACATAGATAGTGAATCAAAACAAGCGTTACATACAAGCACACGTGCGATGACCCTTACATCTACAATGTTCTTTCCGTTTACAAAATTACTTCTACTATCTTTTGTTACTACAGGTAGAAAAAATATCTAAATCACAAATCAAGAAAATAGCATCTCAAGTAATTACATTTTAAAAAAAAAATGGCGGTGTTTTACCAATATTTCCTGCATTTACCGTATTGCTTATTCCAGCTGCTAAAGCTATAGCAACAGGCGCAATAACAGGGGCTGCTATGCATAGGGAAAATATCAAAAGTAATAGGTGATGGTATGAAATTATCTAAAAGTTCGAACAATGTTCTCATGAGCAGAGCGAATTCAACAATCTGGTACAGGAATGAGATTAAAATCAATTTAACACAAAATGGTATAAAACTATTTCCATATAATGTAAAACAAATTTAACAAACCAATCATCTCTAACGAACTTTGACATTATTGATATATGCAAAAATTATAAATTATTTGGAGGAGTTTCTATGAGAGATACACTATCAAAATAATATTTAAATAAGGAAGTTGGTATATTAAATCTAGATTCAAATAATAATTCTGGTACACATCGAGTCTTATGATATGAAAAGAGCGCAGCCAAAGGTGCTTCAGCCATCCCAAATCAGCCTTTGTTGAATGTTTTTATTTTGATTCATTTGGACAAGGTCCTCCCAAAGAATTAATAACTTATTTAAAACCTCTTAACAAGTGGTCATCTACATTTGTAGTTTAAGAAATAGGAACTGAATATGTATTAATATAATTTTTTTATATTTTGCTGTTGGTTGTCAACTTTTTGCTGAATGTTTCTTCCTCATCACCTTTTGTATAGAGCAACTTGTAGCTCAAAACAAGTGACTGTAATTTAGCCTACTCACAGCCTACATGTAACACATTTTGCCTAATAGGCTGTCGCCGCCTTGTAGGCATTTAGTTATAATAAATGGCCTACCTACAGCCTTTCCTACATTTGAAAATTTTGTCTAATATAGGTAGGCGCGCATGTCTGATCTTCAAAAAAATCGTCTCTTATTATAGGAAGCATTAAACCATCTTTATCAGTTTGTATAACTTAAGCATTTAACCCATTTGTTGGTTCTAAATAATCATAAACAAATTGAAACATTCTCCATTTCGACATTTTAAAAACTGTACAACCCACATAAATTGGTTTATCAAATAAAACGTCTAATTTAGTCATATGTATTGCTGCAAGAGTTTTAGAAAAGATCTATCTTTATTAAAATTTACTTTAGATATATATTTTGATGCATGCTTTCTTGTTTTAACAAACATATCGTCTTTTTAAAATATTTTCTATTGTTTTCCCAAATACTGAATATATAGTTTACTTGTAAGTTTAAAGAAATCTTTTTAAAAACCTGATGAAGTTTGTTGTCGCAATTTATTATTTAAATCAATATATGATTTTAACCACTTACTTTAATAACACCTGATTGCTGAATGAATCTTTTAAATTCTAACCCATGGTTTATAACTTGTAATGTTCTTACATCACAAACAAGACTTTTTTTTATTTTCTAATGATGTTATTTGTCTCTTAATTTTTACATCTTCTTTTTTTCAATAGTTTTTTCTGATAACTAGATAATCAAAATCAACTTTTAATGTATAACCAATATCGCTTTGTACGATATTATGAGCTATTGTAGAAATATTATTCTCCAAAAGATATAATTCATCATCATTACACCATGTAAAACCTCCATATGGTAATTTAAAACTCATATAATCACCATATAAATTATAAGCATCTTTTGGTGCTAGATATACGTTTTCTTTAGCGCAGCCAGAAGAGCTTAACTCTGTATTATTTTCATAATCACGCAAATATTTATTATTATCTTCTCCATATCTATTCATTATACAAGATTAACCTCCTCTAATGCCTTCCATATACACGAGTAACATATCCAGATCCGTTAATAATTCTAATTCTATCTTTGTATAATTTAACATTGCACTCCAAGATAAAACAGGACTAGGTAAATAATAAACTGGATCTAATCCATATTTCTGTAAAGACAAATCTATAGAAGCTTCAAAACAATCAGCTAATATTAGACCATCACATAATAAATATAATTCCATATAATCACGTTAAGTGAAAGTGCTTTGCTTTAGGACTTTTTCTTTTTTACATTTAAAATGCTTCCAAATTAGTTTTTCTCTTAAATATTCATCCTTTTTAATGTTTACATTTTTTAAATTATCATAAAAGATCTCATACTTAGCATATTGCTTTTGTTTTAATTTATCAAACATATCTAAATTTGAATATGGAAACACTCTTTGTTTAACTAATAATTCTAAAATATCTTTATCTTGATAATGAAGATTTAAGTTTTTAGTCGGTGTTATTTTTAAAAAATTAACCACATTTTTAAAATCATTAATACCATTTTAACATATAAGTTTGACGCTGATTAATTTAAAGAATTTAGTAGAAATTATAATGAATCTTTAAATTCAAATCTTATGTCCATATTTGTTTTAGGAACTTATATGGATATTTTACTTTTGTTTGGGGGAAAATTTTTATATCTTCAGTTAATTCAAATAATTTAGTTATAAAAAGTTTGAAATCATATCCACTTCCATTATTAAAAAAATGGGATATTTATATCAACTCGAACTTGTAAATTACATTTATTATGAGCTGCTCCTCTATATTTTCCAGTTATATGACAATGATCTTTAATTTTGTTTTCCAATGTTTAATTTCTTTTTTACAAAAAAAACATGATAAAGTTTTATCAAATTTAATTTGTTCTGTTTTAGTTAGGTCTGGTTTAGCATATTTATTCATCTTTCTTTAATTATTTCATCTATTTTTTGAACTTCATCTATTAATGTTTTTACAAAATTAGTTATTGTATCTGCTGATTCTTCAATATATAACAAAACTATAATAGAAATTATCTTCTGAAACTGTTGTAAAAGCATATGAACATGGTTCATGTTTATATTTTCACACTCGTGAAACTCGTAAGGCTTGATCCAGAAGAATTTACTGATTCTGTATGTAATTTTTGTAATACTGCTTCAAAATCCCCATAATGTTCTAATGGTAATCTTTCATGATTTTTAATACTTTTAAATTTTGAGTTTATTCTTTTTTCTGTCTTTTTTGGGTAACCTGGGAAGAGCTTTGTTAGTTTCAAAATATAATGAACAATCATGTTTTTCAAATTGTATTCCATTACTGGTGTGATAAAAACATCTTTCACATATATATTCAAATGTTTTGTGCTTATATAATTGTGAACTTAGGTAATAATCTTGATAAAGCTTTAATATAAACATAGTGATTATTAAGTCGTGTTAAAATCGACGCCGACTCATGAGGAAAAGGCAAATCTTCTTACCCATCTACATTTTCGTTTTGTAATAATAAGTTTATATGATTCATTTTTTATCTCCTGTTACTAAATAAGACAATATTATTTTGACTTCATTGTCAATAACATAAACATTAATTGACATATTGTATTGTTGATCACAAAACTTGTTTATTTCTCTTACTTTCATAGGAAATTCTATATCATTAAAGTTATACCAATAATCCATTATCTTCAAACCGCAATTTTGTTTCTGGATGATGTTTCATGTATTTCATTTTCATGTATGTGATATAATAAAAAATTTCTAAAACATGCATCGTCGTCATAATTTTTTTTATATTAACACATGCTTTTTTATTTTTTATCCAATCAGATAATTCTATATAGGAAGAACCACCAAGTGGTATATATTCTCTTAATTTAAAATCAATTTTTTAAACTTTATGCAATTTAAAATATGCTTCATTATTATCTTTTTTATCTATACTATCTCTTATATTAGCTATAGCTAAATCTATATCAGATCCTTCATCATATTTTTGTAAAATTACTTGATTTCTAGAATTAAAAGTCACTTTTTTATATTCGTGTTTCATACTCGCAGGAATAAATTTTTTGAACTCTCCTTCTAGAACTAGTTGAGGTTTAATTTGTTTTTGGGTAACTTTCTTTGCAAAATACTGTTCTATAAAATACCTTGTTTCGGGGTTATATATTTCAATTAATCTAGTTTCACGTTTAGGAATAATACGTATAATAAGTACTTTCCAGGCACTTCTCAGTAAATAAATTTGTATATTCAACATTTTCAAATCAGACATCTAATAGTTTTCGTTTATTTGCAATTTTTCTGTTTTTGCAAATGGGTTTTGGTCAAAATATTTTGGACCTATCTAGATTTTAATATGTTTTTGTCACATGTTTCACAATATGTTGAATTCCAAAGGTCATAATCTACTTTTTTCTGGATCTCTAAATATTGTTTTTATTTATATTAATGAGTTGATGATAAATTATGTTTTTCTATTAAATTAGGTAGATTTAAATATTTTTAATCACATAATGTACATCTTAATTATTTAATTCTTCCATGTATACTAAAACATTCTTGTAAATCTTTACGTTGTACAGATTTTACATGTTTCGATAAGTTTGTAGGAGAATTGTTTTTGTGACATAAATCACATCGCTTTGTAGTCTCCATTTGTCAAACCAAACATTTCAGTACAATTTATACCTTAATTTTTTAATTAATTTTTTTTCGTTAATAAATGGCATCACAAAACGAACAAGTAAATACATATTCTGTAGTTTGTGAAATAGGTAATAAAATGTATACTAGATTAAAAGCTCATATTGCTGCCGTTCATGAAAAACGATGTAAGGTTGAATGTAAACTTTGCTTTAAAATATATAGAATAGATTACTTTAATAAACAATTGTTTCAAAGAAAGGAGAAGCGTGTGATGAATGTTACAAGTTATATAAAACACATGTTAAATAAACGCTTTGCACTTCAAAAACTTTGTTTTGTATTATCAATTATAATCTCAAGCGGAACGCCAAACTCTGACTGCATTCATTTTAAAATCTCCTAACGTAGTAAAATTAAATGTTCTATCAGAGAAAATTACGCAATAAAAAATAGTATTTGTTAGTTAATTAGTACTAAAACTAAAATTTATATTGATCTAGTAACCTAAATAACGTAAATCTTCACCATGAATTCTAAGTTTTTGGTAACTAAAATCAAGACACGACAAATGGTATAAATCATTAAATGATTCACTATCAATTTCGGGATCTTTGGTTCTTAAATCTAGATATCTTTTATAGTTTTGATTATATTGACCAAATAGTGTATTATTATTATTAAATTAATACCTAGATATTTTACTCCATTTCAACTTACAGAAGCATCTTCTACTTTTAAATTATCACATATACTCATTTTTTGTTTGATCTTGTGCTCTAGCTGTTTGAAATACAACTACTGCAGCATTTAATCTATCTGAACCATATGGGTGTGATAAATGCCAATTCAGATTTCTACATTGAACAACTATTCAAGATGTTTTGCATTAAAATTGGGGAGTAATATCTGGTTTAGCTGATAAATAATTTAATAATTCTATTTTTCTTGTTACACTCAATTTTGGAATACTAATTCGGAAAATAAAATGTTCTATTGTTGTTCTATCATCTGGACATTTAGTATCATCTCTATTATCTCCAGATCCTCCTAGTTTTTCATCACTTCTAAAAATAACATTATTATTATAAGATGAATTTCTATCAAATATTACTGAAATTTTTGCACCTTGAATTTTGTTTGAACAATCACCAAAGATACGGCTAAAAGGAATTATAAAAGTACGTACACCAATGTTATTTGCTTTTAAAATAATATCACGTCTTTTTTTAATCCAGACTTAGTTGTTGAAAATGACGTGTTTATCTTTTAATAAAGTTGGTTGATCTAATAAGTTTACATCAAATGTAATATTAGAATTCCCATTTAAATTTAAATCTTCTTTTTGTGCATTAATATCACAAAACCCAATAATTTCGTCGCTATTTGCAATATTAATAGGTTCTGTTAAATCTAGAAAACTTTCTTTTACGTACTGAGATTATTTAATATAATCAATTATTTTTTTTATTTGTTTCACCTGTCCATATTTTTTGCTTAATAATTCATCATAGCATTTATCGTTTTCATTTTCATTTTCATTTGTATTATCGTTTTCATTTTTATTTGTATTATCGTTTTCATTTTTATTTGTATTATCACTGTCATTTACCTTTATATTTTTTTATTTATTATTATAATGGATTTAATTCGTATAGTCATTTATTAATAGATTTTTTACTTCTTTTTGTATCTATTTATGTCTCCTTCTTAAATTCATGGTGCATATTTTCCACTTTACATACGTTTTACTTTTTCTTCTATAATCTTTCGACCATCTAAAATTACATATCCATTTTTATTAACTTTCATATCCGAAAAGCATAATGACAAATCGTCTAAAAGTTACCAGTACTTTAAATTTTCATTTGTCCAAAATCTTTGAGCGTAAATAAGATTTTATCCTTCATTTCTTTAATTTTTCCATTGCTTTTCAACTTTAGTAACTCAAGTTTATTTTTTTCATCTACTGTACATTTACTATCGAATTCATCTTTGTTTAAGTAATTCATCAACTGTTTCTTAGTGGTGACTTAAAATTGTTTGTCTTTCATTAATAATCCTTTTGTTCGTATCACCTAATCTTTTTTATTTTTCACCGCCTTTTGTTGCAGCAATGGACATTGTTTTAAACCCAAAAAATAAATAAGATAGCTTCAGAATATTTTTTTTTCGTTTTCAAACTGTTTTATTAATATCATGTTTTACACAAATTTCTTCTAATATGACAATTATATCTTAATTTATCTTCTGAAAGTTTTGTTTTCCACATAAATACATAAGAACGATATAATATCAGAATTAAGATTAATTGATTTCAATAATTTTACAAAAGTAGACGATGCTAAAAAAATTAATATATCGTTGAGAACTGTTGATAAGTATATTAAAAAATGTGATATACCATATAATAGAAGAACTTGTGGTACAAACTAGACAAAATAGATTTGGAAGATTTGATTTTAATTATTTAAAGAGTTATTTTGAAAATAACAACAATATGTTTAATGAAAATAAAAACAGTAGCCATAATTGTCTCCCGGAGCAGACAACATGGACGTCCAGTATTATCAGAATTTAAAAAACTAACATCTACAGAGGAATATAAATATGCTGGTAATTCATGGTTAAATAATTAATTAAAACATGAATTGAAGCCAATCAAAGATTCTTAAATGAGAAGCATATCTTAAATGCGTAGGCTCAAAATTGTAGTAATTGTTATTTCATCACCTCTATTATCTATTAGATTTCCATGTTGATCAGTTAATAAAACACAATACTACTTAATCTATTTTGATTTTTTGGATAATAAGCAACATGACTAACTTCTCTATTCATTTTTTTTCTGGTGCTTTACAAGGAAAAAATGTATATCGTCAATTAGTTTAATACCATGTACAATACTTGCATTAGCATAATCACATGTAATATTTAATGAATTAATATTCATAATAATTACTAAATTATTTGAATTATTAATTCTTTAATTTAAAACGTCTTTATTGAATCCCAGTACACTTTCAATACTACTTGTTCAGTCGAACATGACCGGCATCGGCTTCTCAACATAATTTAGTTAACATATTTAATTTGTCATTAGTGAAGTAATTAATATTTCCAAATTCATCAGCATTTTTGAATGTTCAGGTTTTTATTAATTAATCTTAGAGATTAAGACTCAAGGATGCGTTGCATTCCTCAACCGATGTAAAATCCTCACATATATGTGAGGATTTGTGACTCTTTATGCAGGAAATCTCTTATTGAATTCTGGACATCCTGTCCCTTCACATTCTTAATCGATAGCGTCCCTTTCACTTCTGGTTTAGGTTAAGATTCTCATGCCACGTTCAAATCATGTATGTAATTATGTGTCTAGACAGATCATGTGATCTGCCCCAAAAAACCCAACTCAAAATTCTCTCAAACTCTTAAACTGAGACTTGGGATTTAGTCTTCGATCAGACAAGACCTGAATTAGCTCTGTACATAAATCTAGTTAATATTACTTTGTATTTTTCTAGAATCAGTAGCGTCAAAGTTTCATCAATCTCATTACTCATTACCTAAATCATACCACCAATAGCACTCTGTGACTTAGGAAATTATACGGTAAACGAAGGCGAGCCTACACTACTTGATGTATTAAAATCAACTTTATAATTTTCTGGTATTTCAACAACAGAATGACAAGTTGAAAAATCTCGTAAAATATTTATCAGTCATAAAATATTATTATTATATTATTTACTAATTGTGTTGGTGTCTTCTACACCGTAAAAAACATGATTTCATTTGAGTTTGTATACTTAAATTAATATTTTCAATTTCATAACTTTCTGGTTGTAAATTCATTTCTTGCCAACTAGTACCGTTATCAAGCAAATATTTAAAATTATTATTTTTATTTGAAATATTAGGAATACCAAAATACATATAAGATTTAAAACCTATGTAAGCATACGAAGTATCTATTGGAGTTGATAAATATATATCCAATCTTGATTTCTTAAGAGAAAATTCTCAAAATCAATCTCTTGTTTTTGTTTTGCCATATTAGCTGATATATTTTTAGAAGATTAGTTTTTTCTGATAGGTTATTTGCATTCATTTATAGCGGTTTGTAAAAGGGTATAAATATTAGCATACATTAATTTAGTAATTTTTTGTTTTTTAAATATGTTAAATCCAATATTTCTGATGCTTAATGTATATCATCTGCAGAAATATTAGTATGTTTGCGCTCGTTACTACCTAAAAATGTATAATTTGTTTTTAATTAATCAACATTGTTTGGTAAAAATTGAAATTTTTCTTTAGGATGTTTTAATCCACTAAAAGAATAACTTGTTTGGCGCGTTGATTCTCCCTGTGTAATTAATCTGTTCGTGATTTTACTTTCAATTGCATTCAAATACGGACCAATAATCTCAACATATTTTAAATATGAACTACTTCTTCGTTTTCCATCCATTCGTTTTTATGCACCCGTTTTATAAATTAATTCTCTATATAACCTTATATCGGTTTCTGTTGCTCTTCCTATAAAATTTTTATAAGTTGTTAATAATAACCATAACCCTTTAGTTCCTGTTATAGATTTTGCGAAATGATCACTTGCTAAACTATTTTTATCTATTGGTATATAGAATTCATCTAAAAAAATTTATTTTCATCTATATCAAATTGCAAACCCATTGAATCTACAGACAACATCTTTATCTGTTGTTAATAATAACCATAACCCTTCAGTTCCTCTTATAGGATTTGTGAAATGATCTCTTGCTAAATTATTTTTATCTATTGTTATATAGAATTCATCTAAACAAAATTTATCAAATTGCAAATCCATTGAATCTCCAGACATATTTGGATTGTATTTTTGAGCAAGGCAACCAACTATAGGTTGTGCTACGTTAGCTGGTTCTGTTCGAGCAATTTCATTAACATTTACATCCTGTTGAATTAATGCTAATTGTTTTAATTGAGCATCATTAACATATTTATAATCTTCTATTGCAGATTCAATAATATCTAAAGATTTATGACCTTTTACAACATTGCGTTATTACTTTCTATACGATTGGTTAATTCATTATTTAATACATTTGCTTGACCGTGTTGATTAATGATTCCATTTGTAATAGGAACCATTAAATTTTCAATATTCTTATAACTTCTATTTTCAGTATTTGTTAAACGTTCAACTGATGGTTTAAATGCTTTCGCGATTTTATGAGTATAATCTATTTTATTATTTTTAACTTGTTGTATTATATTTTTACATTGTTTTTCTTGATCTGCTAAAAACATTTAATATGTTAAGAAATATTGACCATTTATTACGGATTATTTACCTTCGGCAACATTACTTTTGTTTCTTTTATTATTAATTCTAGAATTTTCAATTGGAGATGATGTATGAACTGATGACTACTTCTTTTTTTGTTAGACTTACCCATGAAATAAATCTGTCTGGATATCCCTACCATTTAGCTAACGCTTTAAAAATATTTGGATATTTAGTTTTTTTAGTTTCAATAATATATAGATATTCCTAATCTTCTTGTTTATTGTATTTAATTAAATCATTTTCATAATAAGTTTTTAATTTCTCTATTATGATAATCTACTTATTTATATGTTATTAGATCTGTAGGAATTACTTCACTAATATATATTATTCCATCAGCAAATGTTGGTTTATATCCTCTATCCAATTTAGTTCCAAGTTTATGAGTTTCAACCATATCTCCTACTTTATAAAAAGTGGGTTTTGCCCTAAGGACTTCGTCTGAATTAATTTTTTTAATTATGTATGGCCGTTAATGCATAATTATTATTTATTTCTTTTTCTCTGTATAAGTTATAATAAACTTTTAATTTATTAAATGGATTCGATGCTTCAAATGGAGTCATTTTAATACTTTAGTGATAAGAATTATTATAATTATAGATTAAATCACTAAAAACATCAACCATTTTGGTTGTATTATTATCAGTTAAATATTTATACATGTGTTGTTGAATAGTTCTAGCAAATCTTTCCACAATCACTGCTTTAGTTTTATTTTCTGTAGTATAACATTTAATATGTTTTAAATAAGTTTTGTACAGATTTAGCAATATACTCTGATCTTTTATCTGAATGTAATTTTTTAGGCTGCTTAAGAATATGTTTTTAAATGAATTCAAAACTTTATTGGCATATTTAGTTTTAAAGGTATTACACATCAGATATTACAGGTTGATCGTTTTTTATTTCAAGATTTAGTTTAATGTTCTACTCCCAAACCAAAAAATAATTTAGGTTTAATTTCTGCTTTTGTTGTAGTTCTTTTAATTTTTTCACTGAATGTGGGATTTTATATTTCGTCTAATTTTTTTCACAATTTTTTATCAGCTTTGTCTACTTGCTTTATCTTTATATATATAACTTAAATCGTGATGCATTGCAGCTTCACAAACCCTATCTACTGGTTCATCTGCTCTACTAATTCTATCTAAAAACTGCCGGGGCCTAAATAATTTGAAACTATGGAGATGTACTTCACCAACATATTTTCCTATATTATCCGCAATTTCACCCCCAACTTTACCAGAATTCCCTATGGTCATACTTTGCTGAATAAATGTTGACTTTTTACATTTACAAAATGAACATATTCCTTTGATTATATTTCTATTGTTTATTGTTTTTATTTGTACAGTATTGATAGTTTTGGTTTGACTTTTACATTTTAAACAACAGCACAAAAAAACTTTAAAATTCATTTAATAGCAGTCAAGCAGCGGAGCCTGTGTAAGCAGCCTGTATAAACAGTCTTAAACATAATAGCGGTAAACCCATTAAAAGTTCATTTGCCCGGTAGTTGGGTAAAATGGTGGTTGGCTAAAATCTGTCATGGAAATTCAACTTTTAGCACCATATTACCCAACATTACCTGCTTGGTTAGCTTGCTATTGCTTGCATGAAAATAAATTGTAATTTATTTTTTTCTCCTATCCTTTAACATGCAAATTAATAATTGATAATGGTGACGACCTTATTTTCTATTTCAAAAAAACAATCCATCTGACTTTTGTTCTTACTTTTAAATTCATTTTTGAGCTCTAAGGCTGCCAGGAATTAATTTTTTTTCGAGGCCTGTTTTTTTTACTGTGGCCTGTAGTGGCCAGAGACTAACCAACCACCTGGTAGTTATAAAATCATCAGGTGTGCCTGGATTTTTACTTGGTAGTTGTGAAATGGTAAAAATATCCATGGCAAAAACTACTTTTTTTAGTTCCCCCACCAACACTTCCGCCTTTTCAACAAAACATTGGGAACTTGAAAAAGTATTATGAATTATTAAGTAACCAGCTTAATGAAAAACAAAAATACGAGTACTTTATATTGAAGAATTAAAAATGATACAAACAGCTCAAAAAAACAAAATGGATCTTCAGATGATTAAACTTCAATTGCATGAAGAGTATACTAAAATAGTGGAAGATCTTGAAAAGCAACACGAAAAAGAAAAAGCAACTTTTCATCGAAAAAATAATGTTCCCGCCAACCCACCAAGTCCACTTAATCTACCAGCTCAACCAACTTAACCGACTCATCCAATTAAATCAACTAAACAAAATCAAGAAAATCGACAAATCCAATTTGATTCGCATCTGGTCCAATTAATGGAAGTTGGTTATAGCTTTATTAACAACCAAGCTGTTAGTTTTACAAAATTTCTAGATTTAGAATGTAAAACACTACCACCTAAACTCTGTAATAAATTGACAACTTAAAAAAAATTGGTTCTTCCAACAACGTAAACTATTGGGGATTTAAAAATACAATTGGAATAAATTTTAGTAATGACACAATCAAAAAATAATAATTTGGTTCTTAATCCTTAGTATAAAAAACCAGTTAGACCACAGATAAACCCGTAAAAGATGTAGCTGTCTCGTCTGTGTTTTTCTATAACAATTTACATAATGGCTGTGATCATAATTATACACCCGTTTGTCCTATTCCATGTAATTGTAATTTATGTCAAAGTAAAAGCAGTATAAAAATGGCTTCTAGGTATAAACCATATGAAACTTTAACACCCGCCAAAATTAAGCTGTATGCTTCTCTACAATAATTCTTTTAGTTAATTTATTTTGTAATGTAATAATTCATGTTTGGGATAATTAATGAAGGTTTTCTAACCTAACTGCAATGAGATGGGTTCATTTTGAGAAAGCGGTCTTTTTAATCACCTTACTTCTTGTGCCAGGTTAAGTTTAGTTTAAGTTTAGTTTAAGTAAAGTTTAAATTTTTACATAAATTTATTCTTGATTGTGCCTTTACTCAAGCAATCCATAAAGCATTTAATTGTTTGACTTGTGGTGGGATCATAAGCAAGACAAACTTAAATAAAAAATCAAGAAGATGTATAGGGGTCATGCCAATTTTTTCAGGATTTATGGAACCATCTATAAGAATTTTTTTGTTTAATGCATAAAATTACTATATATTCTTGAAATTATTGTTATATTAACATGCAAATTTGACTACGATGTTAATTAGGTAGTATATAAATGGGGGTTCTGGGTAAAATGTGGGTTGATTTTATATAAAAAAAATCCGACATATTAGGAGGATTTTGTAAACTCGTACTTCGTACTTGTCCCAGAAACTTCTTTATATACTTCTTCCAAAAAAGACTGTCAGACTTGAATACCCTTCATCACTGAAAGTGATGGAAAAAACATCCTCACTGGCCAACTCATTTATTGTTCAACATAACTACACTAAAAATGACATCAAAGAATTTCAGCTTCACATTCAAGATGAAATTTAAGGATAAAGCAATGAACCTAATACCGATTACACCGATGGACATTAGATTCGCAGTCAGTTGCAAAGTAAATAATCATGCCCATGTCATAAATCCCAATTTTGTACGAAATGCAGATATTATTACACCGTTACTTCTGGTACCTGGTATACATAGTATACAGTACATGTATTAGTCAGCTATTTTAACTAGCAACTACTACCTTGAATAGGTTAACCAATTGGATTAGTGACAACAACCTTAAACTTAATGTAAGTAAAACGAAGTACATAATATTTAATCGAGGTAAAGTTATTGAATCTGGTGAACAGCTAATGGTTAATAACTCTGTCATTGAAAGAGTTTACTCTTTCAAATACTTGGGTCTAAGAATTGATGAATCGTTTAATTTCAATGGTGAAAGTGATTACGTTATGAATAAGTTATCTGTAATAATGGGTGGACTAAATAGGCTAAAACACTATCTCAATGATAATGCAAAAATAACTGTTGTTAAGACATTTGGTCTAGCATATCTTGGTTATGGGCTACTAGCATGGTATCAAGTTTCTACTGGCAAAATGGATCAAATTGAAAATATGCTCTTCAAATTCCTCGTATCTATTTTAAACATGCTGGATGTGGAAAAAGATGTAAATTATTGGAGCACTCAAGGCTTTTAACAGTTAAAGAAAGAATTGTTTCATTCTTAGCTAAATTTATGTATAAATTATTGTACTATAGATCTAATATCAACTTTATCAACAGTATTGAATTATGTCAGTTTGTTGCCAAAGCTTCGAAAATAATATAGCTTACCATCCTAGAGTGAAGTATAAATGCCAAGAAAGTAATATATTATTCAAATGTACATCATGATGGTACAAACTACCAAATGTTCTTTGCGGCAAAAAATAAAATCTAGTGATTTTACTAATCAACTAAAAGACCACATTATCCAGACAAGACTCTACAACCCTGAATTGTTAGTCAAGTTATAATATTTAGTTTGCAATGAATAACTGTGATATATTTAAACCTGAACTTATGTACTTCACTAGTATTGCAATTATAATAATTACGTTAGTAACAATTGACTTTATCTACGTATAATCAATAAGGGTAAACCCGTTGGCTTGTAAATGCCTACAATTGTACAATTTGTAACCGATGCTATGGAAATGTTAAAAAATCTCCACTGAAATATTTGCATTTCCATGGTATCGGTTACAAATTGTACAATTGTAGGCATTTACAAGCCACCTGGTTTCCCCTTAATGTATTTTACTAACGTAAATACCTAGTACATTAACATCTAACGCTGCATATTGAATTGCTTGTAAGCGAATGTAGATCTAAGAGTACTAATATAAATATAACTACTTATAGTTTTAACATTGATTCCTCAATAATGGTAATGATTTTTTACTTTATCTCAATGGCTGTATTATTCTTTTTAATATATTCTTGATTGTAGTATTGTAGTCCGAGCTTAACACCAACACATTTGTGTTGTCATCCCTATTCACTTAAAGGTTAAATAAATAAATAAACCTACTCAATACAGCCTTGCGGAGCACATCAATATATGGGCTTATAGTAAAAGGCTGTCAATTTACTGATTAGGTGGTGGCTCGT
>JAAXYX010002474.1:0-17438 GCA_036851915.1 Ptenothrix huangshanensis
AAGTGAATCGATTAATAAAATGCTAAAAACGTACCTGTCCTTCACCCGTAATATTTGAATGTAAAAATGCATTATATTTTCAAAACTTTGTTTGTCTGTGACACTGTACACGAGTAGAAATCCATCCCCTTTTCTCATATATTGTTCTCTCATTGCTGAGAATTCCTCTTGGCCAGCTGTGTCCAAAACTAGAAGGAAAAACATTAAATCAACTATAAATTGATCAGCTATGCAACGATCTAATTATTATGGAGCACCATTTGAATTGCATTAAGTTCAAAGTGAAATGGTGTATTGTAAAAAAAAAGGAAACTGCGAAGGTACATTTATTGTATAAAAATAGATTGAGTTCAGTGTTTAAACTGGGCATTTGAAAGAAACTGCCGAGGCATGCGGAACAGACTACGAATCAGTTTGATGATTGAATCTCTAATTTAAGAACAATAAAAGATCTGGTTACAAAATACTCATATGGTCTGAAAAATGATTAGAGGAATGAATTTAATTAGAAACCATCAAAAACAGAGAGTTGTCCATCCACTTCGGTGTGTTGTATGTAGCTGTCTTCAATCGTAGGATCGTAGTCAGTGACAAACATTTTTTGAAAGAATTGAATTGTTAAGGCTGATTTGCCCACTCCTCCATCCCCCACAACTACCAATTTGTACAATGGTAAACACTCACAACTCACCCCAGAGTTGTTCTTATGCATACTGAATACTTGATCTAATTAAGATGTATTTGAAAATTACTAGTCACTAACAACTATTGATTAGATTTAATTATGACACGCATCAAACTTGAGTAGGTAATTGGATTTATTAGGTATACAAATTATGGGAATGGAATCAATGTCGCAAATATTTCACACAATCAACATCTTAGTATTTAAGACATGATTAAACTGGTTATTTTGTCAAACACGTTGGTTATGCAATCAATGCGATGAGATTCTATTGGTGATGAAGGTACTTAGGTAATTACTTTATCGTTAAGTCGTTGTCTTTGTCACACTGCTGACTAATCGTTATTATTGTTTTGAAACATTATATTTAGCACAACTGGCTGATGAGTATAATTATAAACAGTAGCATGTAATGATAATTATATCGATGTTGCACATTGAATGATGTTCAGTGGAATTTTGCAGGCTTGCAAGATGTTAAATCCATGTAGGATTTAGAATTTAAAGATACATCGTCGAGTATTTACAACGTCAAAGGAAACTTTAAGTCACTGTAAGACTGTCAACAGTTCAGGTGAACGAATTAATCGTCTACTATTATATGTGGACCAGAAAAAAACATGTTTATTATAATTATGATTGTGTTGTGGTTCATGAATTAGAATGTGGGATCATAAAATGGATAGAGTAGTGACTGATGATTGCGAAATGGTGTATGTATAGGTAGGCTAGGAGAGAGGATAATTTATTAATTCAATTTATATACGATAACTTTTAAAATGCTGTTAAATACTGTCTGTCATTTTATTATATTCTACTCTAGCCACTTTGATGATACACTTGGTCATTTCATTGCTGTACCTACCGTCTACTAGGCACCTTGTCTGTCTATATGCGGGGATCTTTATATAACCGAAAGGAAGGAACGCATGCGGGCATCCCAAGGATCCTCCAACACTTCTGACTCACTACGAACTTGTTCCTCTGTTTTGTTCGATAATACCCGGGAAAAGCAGCTGCAAGCACAGTAACATCATAGCATTAGAATAGATTAGGAGTAGAGACCAGGACTAGGAGACCGTCAAATCGGGAAGATGCACGAGTTATTTCATATCGTGCTAAATCGTAAAGACCTATCCAAAGTAAGTCATTTATCTTATCGTTAAGCTTTAATCCTACTAGCTATATTCTTTCACAATTTTTTAATCAAATGATAGAAGCTCACTAAATTAACTCCTTCTATTTCCTTTTTAGGCTGGGGACTTATTCCATTTGAAAGACAGTATAATAGTTCTGTCCCTGCCTAGTGTCGTTGCCAAAATCCAAGAAATATCTTCATCCCCAACATACATTCGAAATGACAATGATCAGTCTGTGGTGGAAATTTGCATTGCAAGGATCACTGCTGCTGTCAGGTAAATTTTGACCGAAACGAGAGTTATAGCAAAAATGATTTGTATTTAATTGAAAATGTTTTTATCATTCCATTGTTTCATGTACCTTTCGTTCATTAATTTTTAGAGACTCGAACAAGATCGAGCAGACGGCTCCTCCATTGGTGCATCTTCTCCAATCGTGCCTGTCCCATGACCTCAAGCCAAAAAACCATCATACACAACCTCCTCATGCCAAAATAGCGAGTTAATTAATTTTTAGGGACTCGAACAAGATCGAGCAGACGGCTCCTCCATTGGTGCATCTTCTCCAATCGTGCCTGTCCCATGACCTCAAGCCAAAAAACCATCATACACAACCTCCTCATGCCAAAATAGCGAGTGATCTGCTCGCCTGTCTCTTTCTAAATTACACAAATCGTCAGGTGATGTCCCTCACCATTCCAGTTGCAATCAATTTTTTACACAAGAATAATATAGAATTGCAGAGAAATGTGTCCAGCTATATTTCCCTAGCGGCTATTGAAAATTCCGATTTACTGAGCAAACACGTGCAAATTATAATCGACTCGATTATATCCGGCAACTACATACTCATTAGGGTACTACCAATCATCTACAATTTGGTAATGGACAAAATGCATGAAAATATTTTACCACTCAGTATTATCTTGCAATATTGTGATGTCAACGAGAAGAATTGCTTGCTAGGTCTCTTCCACTTAATATCCATGGATTCGGTGTATGTAAGTCAACTTGAATGCATTACGTAATTATAATGTAGTAGAGGAGTTCTAGGCATTGAAATAAGAATATTTTTTCTTATAGCCTCTAATAGTCGAATTAATTTCCAATTTATTATTCTACTTGATTTGCTAACAGCCGATACTAGATGTATCCCTCCAGTACATAATGGATCAACTGAAGACCATCGAAACTGCACCTACAACTCTAAAGCTTCTTCACGCAATTTCACAGAAGTCGAAATTACTACCTCACCAGCTGAATCGATTTAATGAAATCAATCATGATTCCACCACAATCCCCCTAACCTCCGATGTGATTCTTTCAATCGTCCAATCCAACAATGGAAAATTCAGTGCTCAAGCTCTAAATATTTTAATACAATTACTCAAATTAAATAACAGCACAGTACAAAATAAATTACTCAAAGACTTTATCATCCTCGTCAGCTCCTACCCTTACCTTGTGAACCAGGAGCTCATCAAAGAATTAAGTTTTGTCAATTCTAGGATTTTTATCGATAAATTAATTGAACTGAATCGCAATAATATTCTGAACAAGAAAAGTGATAAGGGATACTATGGGTGGTCAATGAATCGACTAAATAGTGAGTTATAATAATTATATGTCTATTTGTCTTATGAAATTATGTAAATCATTTTTTATAAATATAAAAATTAGTGCAGTTGTAGGCACGTATTAATATTCTTTTTACGATTATTTTTCGGTATGGTTATCGTAGTACCTACAATATCTGGATGGACCCCCAGCTCAAAAAGCCTCACCAAATTAAATTACGACCGTACTTCAAGTTCGAATAAATTAATCGACTCGCCACTGAACAATCGGGACTTCGAGTCGTCGTTAAATTATTTAGCAAAATCTAGTACAGCCATTTGCAAAGGACTACCGCCCCCAATGACGATTGCGACATCTCCGACAGCGAGTGGACTGACTAGTAATTTACTTCATCATCACAATGACATCGAACAGCAACATGGTTCGACAGCAATTAAACTGAGATGCAATGTAAATGCTTACCACCATTCAGGTTTGAACACCAATCCCAGTATGAATATTGGCAACCAAGGATCTGGTCCCTCAACAATGACCATTACGACAAACAGTAGCAACAACACAACCACAATTAATCTAATGAATAATTCTATGACCGTCGCTAACAATGATAACAATGTAAGAATCTTTATTGATTGCTATAAAATATACAGGAAGTAATTGCAATACGTACCATAGGACAGTTCTATTAATAAGGAAATATGTCGTAATAATTTTGCTCTTTAGCGAATGAGTGTGTTTGAGCCATACCCAATGCGAGACACGGTCCAACACTTTTGCGAAAAGCACTTGGACAAAATTAAGTCATACGTAGAAAAGCTGAGTTTAAAAATTCCCTTGCCTGTCAAGTGCACCATTGAAGGTATTTAACCCGGAATAAAAATCAAATTGCTTTTAGTATTGTATCAGCTTCTACATACTTGTCCAAAATTATAAACTGTCTGGATTACATATTTACAGAGAGAAAATCAAAGAAAAATGTCAAGCTGCATTTCGCCTGTACTCAAAGATCTAATTATTGCATCTACAGCAATGGCCATTTGTATAATTTGAAAACCAAGTACGGTCGAATTTGGATACATATTATGTTCTTGGCTCTACAGTCACGTTCTGAGATTGCTTTGAGCACGCGAGAACCCAGTGTCAGCAGTTTAAAGAACTGTTGGGATATACTCAAATGCGAGAATAAATCATTTTTAACACTGGTCACCTCAGCATTTCCGTCCACAAAGGTAGTGATGTCTTAAGTTGACACTAATTTTACTTTTGTTCTTCTTTCTTTTTAGCATCAATTTTATCTTAGAAATCAGTTATGAATTACCATTTAATTAGCATAGTAATGACTATACTTAACATACATATGCTTGATTAGGATCACGAAAACTTGCTCACCGAATTAAGACAAACTGGCTATTTAAACGTTTTCGAGTTTAACGGAGTGGAGAACCAATGGAATTGCTTCTTGTGCAATCATCCGGAAAAATCACTAGAATTTCTGCAAATTCAACAAGAGCCATTACTCCAAGGACCATTAAAGGAGAAGAAGGGCAAATTTAAATTATTCAAACGATGGAGAACCCGATACTTTACTTTGAGTGGTGGCATGCTTATTTCAGAAAACTCCGGGGTATGTAGTAATAATTACATTATTGAAATTTTCTTGTTTTTTTTTATCATTATGTACATACAAAGTTTAAGTTACTCTTAGGATTTAATTGGGTATACACAATTCAAATACATAGAGCTCATCAACCCTGCAACTGGATAAAATCCGATCCGTCCGCGTCACAAAGTCTTCGTCGTCGTCAAGAAACATCCCTAAAGCGTTCGAAATCTTTACCGATGACAATAGTTACGTACTCAAACCTACCAGTGGAAAGGATGCTGAAACGTGGGTGCAATGCTTAAGCGTTCTAGTAGCTGCAGCTAATTCAAGTAGTATAAAAGCAAATAATAATGGTGGAGGTAATAGCAGTGGTAATAGCAATAATTGTAATTTTGTAACAAGAACAGCTGTGTAAATTTATTTTGGCTACTTACACATTTAGCTAGTAAATTTGCCTTACACCCTTCAGGCAATTTCACCCCTCGGTAGATAAGTATTGAAGTTATGGGTATTCAAGTTTAATATTTTTTCAAAGCAGTTATGTAGTACGTTGTTCCAAGACATTTTTATACACACAAAATCTTATTTTTGGAATATTTTATAACTGTAGAAGAAATGGAGCGTATCTTGTGGAAGTAATTATACCTTAAAAAATGTAGAAAACGGATGAAATTAATCTTGGCAAAGTTATTCAAGGGTACTGAAGCGAACAAACTTGAACCATGCTACGAAGTATTAAAGCTTTCGATTTGGTATGCACAACCTTTATGTGACGAGATTATGACGACTTTTTCTTTTGACGGTAGATTTGGTGAATGTGTAATTTATTGACAACTGAAGTGACCAAATCCTAACATGTGTATAGGAAGCTGATTTGAATGAAATTTTAGTCCAGATAGTTATAACAGCTTAAAAAGTCCTCGAACATATGCAATTTTTTACACTAATTATTACCTATATGTTATAATGATCACAATGACAACGAAAAGATGCCAGTAATAAAGCCACACTTACGATGCAAAACCGTAGTTTCTACCTGTAAAACTTTATTGTAATTAATTCTGCATAAATTATTTCAATATTTTAAGGCTTTTTGCGAGAAACTAGATTACATAACAAGAATAACAGCTGACATTTGAAAGGGATAATTCTCAACTGAACTCATTACTTGAGTTCAATTGCTCACTTCTGTACTACTTCCATCAAAATTTTGAAATACAATGAGTAATAATTATCGCGTTACTTGAATTACAAATAATTACAATACTAACCTAGATTTATGCACTGGACTATAATTGCAATTATGCTAACGAATGAAGAAGCAATAAAGTTATATAGTATTGGATTTGGTGACGAGTAATTGTTCCTATTGCTGGAACCGGACTAAGGTACGTTTCTGTTCTCTATCCAAATTACCACCTCTATAATCACGAGTCTACGATTAATTCGACAGAATAGATATTTACAAAACATCGTGACCTCTGAGATAGAGAAGATAAAACTGTGTAGCAGAGAACACCGAAGACTTAATAAAAGGGAATGAAAGGAAATTCGGGGAGAGAACACAAAAAGTCGTGGTGGAGTATTGATCAATAATGTACCTTAGTCATTAGTCCAATATAATTACTCAGGGATATCGAATGCCGTTAACCTGAATACTAGAGTAGAAAAAATAGTACAATTCAAAATACCAAGTTGCGCGTCAAAGTTAAAACGAAAATGAGTTTATATGAATATGATTACAAAATGTTTTCCATACAATATAATGATTTGAGTTTCAAACTCGCCTATTCGTAGTTAATGGACTTGATAACATACTTGACGGTCAGGGCGAAAACAGCAAAACCGATGGCTACCACCGCGGTAGCTAACATGTTACCCACGGTCGTAGTGTTACTAGCATATTTTGAGTTCAAATTATTATTGATGCGATCGCTAGGGTTACTATGGGCACTTTGATTCCTTTCCCGGGTCACGATAACCTGCTTCATTTCCTGTAATTATCATACACATTATTTACATTTAGCATATCCATCTATTCCAAATGAAGCGAAACTCGTAATTAAGTGATAGAACAGAAAAGGCACATTCCACCAAATTACCTCAACGATTTCAGGAAATAATTCTTGGACGACTTTATCCTTTAAATTAAACTCGATAGATTTGTAGGCCAAGCTTTTCTTTTCCAGGTCATTAGTTTCAAGCGATCCAAGGGTCGGACTTTTCTCCAGCTACATTTCACAATAATTCAACAATAAATTATTTGAAAGCAATTTTATCAAACAAAGATATACATAATTAATTGATATAATTAGAATCGACACGAAAACGTCAAATCTGTGTTTCTAGGATTTTTAAAAGACACTGCCTTATTCCTTAAGATTTGCAATAAAAGGACGCAGTTTTTTAAAAATTCACACAAAAACAGTGCAGTTTTTTTAAAACATGGGAAAGGCGCATTTTATAATAATTTCTACAAGGACGATGCAGCCTTTTTTAAATTTTTACACTGAATGCGATCAAGTTTTTCCAGGCCTACACAAAAAAAATTCCTGCGCGTTATACTGATAGTATTATCCTTTAACAGTTCTGCTATTAGATGTAAAATTGCGGTTTTTAAGTAATTGATAGCCAAAAAGGTACGTAAATGAAACTGATTAAAAATGTTTTACCATAAATGATAGAAGTCCTGTGAGAATGGTACCAACAGACCAAGCGGGATTCCATGTGTCGGGATGGAAATCAGAAATACTCAAACAAAGTCTTGTGTTGGTTTTGAATCTTCCATTAGGTGTGATCATGTAAATACTAGGTGGCTTGAAAGGAAACTCAGGTGGAAATTTTAATTTCCCATGGTACATCCCCCCATGGTAAGGACTGGACTCCGGGCCTCGCACAATGTAGTGCCTACCGAATCATTTTAAAATTCTGTACTTTTGCAACTTCAACATTCAGTTCACAATACTTATCTACATACTACTTATCCATTATTTTTCTAGCAATCCAAAGAATGAATCAAATATATAATTTACAGCAAGTAATTTTAATTTCTAAATTAAGTGCCGTTATCAACCAATTAAGAATGAACAGACACAAACTGTCATGAACATAAGATTTAGTAATCTCTAGAATTTTACATACCATTCAAGGATGTTACTGGGCAGTGGTTCGGCTGAAATGAAAGGTACAGGATCTTTTTTTAATCGTACGTAATCTTGTCGCAGTCTACTTAACGCAGTTGAATTCTTCGCCATTTCCTCTCAGTTGAATTTCGAGAACTTCACAGTAGCAATTTTTACGCTGAACCTTACACTAATCTTAATCAAAGTAAATCTAGGTGCGTGACTAATAATTGTTATCTAATAGTTGTGAATTGTTTTATGAAACGGAATTAAACTTTATGATTATGTCGTATTTTTTCTGGAATGCACTAATGCAACAGTTTCGAAGTTGCCGCTATAGCACTTCTATCCTCATGACGTCAATGGGGAAGCTCGATGCATCGTACATAAAATGAAAAAAGTGTGTGCTAATATTCTAAGTATGTGTGCTTTTGTACACATACATTTTGTACACGTTTTGTAATTATGCGATGACTCGTTGATGAATTGTTTGTACAATCGAGTTGAATAAAATCATCGATGTTGACCTTAAAGAATCAAAAATGTTATGCGGAGCTATAGACAAGACTGGTAATACATTAATTGTTGCTTTGATAAAGCAAAAATCAAATCAACGGTGCAGCAACTGCAGCAGCAGTTGCGGCGTAGTCGTAGTGTAGTGTAGTAGTGTAGCCTCTGGGTACGCTTTACACTTTACTTACCTATTGCGCTAGTAACTCATTTCCCAATTTAAGTGGAATCGTTATCGTATTTAAACCTAACTGTCAATTCGACACTTACTAAATGCGTATAATCTCAGACATTTATTCTAGCACACGTTGCAGCCACATGAGGATATAGCAAGGTAGACTTTCTAATTTTTCATCAGATCATACGACACGAGGACACGACTGATTTGAAAGCCAGCATAAAGAGAAATGTGCTTACATACTTGATGAAACTAAAATTTTCGACGAGTTCCTAAATATAATTATAATATCCACTGACTATGATGCAAATATAGAGAACAACTGTAAGAGTTATTGCAATTGCTAGTAAATATGTCCCGAATAGTAGAATAGCATTAAAAACGAAACTTTGATCCAGTTCCAGTTTTCTTCGAGTTAGTTGCATATTTGGTTGCAAGATAAACGTTGGGAAAGGGAAACGTTTGCGGTTTGCAGCACCGACTTTAATTAATAATGCACTACCAAATTCTTTTATCGTGTCATTATAATTATTATAATTAAATAATATTATCAGAATGTATTAAGATTGATTTTTGATTTATTTCAACGGTACACAATCTGCGTAATTGTAATTATTTTTGCTTGAAAACTTGAAAATAATTCATCCTAAATGAAGCTACAAAAATTAGTGTTTAAAAATTTGCAAATGGAATAAAACACAATAAAATCCTGCATACAGCAGAATCCGCAAAAAGTAATGAAATAACAGAAATAATTCTGACACTGAAATTAATTACCTAGAGCTAATAATAATGCTACATACAAGGTGTTAGCAAATTCTAAGCTACAAGTATTTTCAATACTATGTTACATTGGAAAACTGAAACCACGGAGCCACAAAATAGGCATAATTATAAACCTATCATATTACTACGAAGATTAAAAACATATTTGCGACGATTTTACAAATTATTGGGAGAAATCATAGCTTTTCTTAAATGAAAACTGACAAGGATGTATAAAAAATACTTCAAACAATGACTTACTCTTTAAAACTAATCGAATAATTTCACAAGTGAAACTTGATAGCTGTCAGTTATCGTTTGCATAATTTTAAAAAGCTTAAATAAAAAAGAAAACAAACGCTTCAAGTACCACGAAGCATAATTTGGCCTTATGTCATGCTGAAACTAATCGTGCCAGTATATCCAGTTTTAGTATCGCTTTGGTGGATGGTGTTATGGACTAACTGCTCAATAAAACATTAGCTGGCAAACAATTGAACTTTTTATTCATAAACTACGTTACTAACTATTCAGTCATCAAAAGAGTTGGTATTAAACGAAATACACGTACCGTAAAACTTCTAGTAAGAGGCGGCCTCTAAAGATAGCCTGCCTCCTTGTTTAGCCGGGTCGAATCCAATGCATTACGAATTACGAAGGATGGGGAGAAAAGTCAATATTTAAAATGATACCGGCGCTGTTACTAAAGGTTTTATGGTATATACAAATGGATGGTGAGTACTGTCACAAATTGGCTGGCAAATTATAATTACACATATCTATCATCATTATGTCACCCCGCGGCGAATAGTATGAAACCACAAGTAGTCGTAAATACAATAAACAGCCAACTACTAAAGTGCTAAATGAGGAAAATATTACGAATATTATAACAAGAAAGTAATAATTGCCGACAAGTGTATGATAAATGTATGTATGAAAATGTACAAAGCAGTTATGCGTGTGATTTATACTTACCGGATTGAGAATAAATTTTAAAGGACGCAGTTTAAATTACATTATGTATTTTATTTTGATTAACACCTGAATATTTTTTTCTTGCATTACATGATTACATCAACTGGAATAAATGATCAGTGATATTATGCCCGATGAATACTCTGTCAGCTGTTCTCTTCTAAATTCTTTGGTGTAAGTAGCTTCTTCTCAACACTACATACAATTTCCATTTGTTCATCACACAAAAAAGTTGAATTTATTTTTTCACCAATTTAATCAGCCCTTGTGTTGACATAGATTTAGGTCGCTCAATTGGTAATCCGAGAGCTCGGTCCCAGATCAGAGATGCCATCACACCGAGTGCTCTTGATACTCCAAATAATACAGTGTAGTAGTTCATTTCCTTCATTCCGTAGTACTGGAAGGGGAGAAAAAGTATAATACCAAAATGAAATAGTGTAAGTCATAATAATGAATTGGATTACGGGCAGACACGAGCATCGAATTTCAAAACAAGATAACACAAACAATAAACCAAAGCCGAACTATTATTATTGCTATTACCACACATGAAAAATGAACAGTAATAATAAACATTATTTAATGACTAGCTTTAAGTCCCAACACCGTATCTAATTTAATTTTAACTTATATGTATTGTTCGTGTGTGAGTATGTACCTGAAGAAGTACTCCTGAATGAGCATCTACATTGGGCCATGGGTTCTTAACTTTGCCGGTCTCCAAGAGAACTGGAGGTACGACCTTGTAAATGGTGGACACCAATTTAAACATTGGGTCATCTGGCAGATGTTTGAGAGCGAACTCTCTCTGGCATGTATATCTGGGATCGGTTTTACGAAGTACAGCATGGCCATAACCGGGAACGACACGTCCAGACTTTAATTCTTTCCAGATAAATTCTTTTAATTGATCCTCTGTGGCGTTAAGTCCAATTTCATTGGCTACTTTAGTTAAGAATACTAAGACCTATCAAATCAAAAAAATTAAGTGTCATTATAAATTTGAAACCAGAACATTAGTTTTACATTATTATTGACTATACAAGGTAGACACACTTGATATAACTAAACATAATAATGCTACAACATTATTTTAGCATAATAAACAAATCGTACTTCTTGGTTAGCCAAACCATGAAGAGGTCCAGCAAGTCCATTCATTCCTGCAGCGAAACTTAGGTAGGGATCAGATAAAGCTGAACCAACCAAGTGAGTGGCATGAGCGCTCACATTGCCTCCCTCGTGGTCACTGAGAAAATACATAGTGAAAAAGTCATAATAAATTACAGCAAATCAAAAACGCAATTCGGCAATTTCGATTTAATCTCGGGAAAAGCTCTATTTGAAATCATGATAAGAAATTAAAAATATGGTCAGGAGTAGCCAATAGTATAATATGGAGTCAATGTAATTTTAATATATAGTAGGACTGCGTATGCTGACAACGTACCTGTGAATTGTAAGATAAAGTCGCATGAGGTCAATAAATTTAGCATCATCGTAACCTAGCATGCTTGTGAAATTCCAGCTCCAATCTCTATCTTTCTTAAGTGGAGGAATAGCTGAACCATTTCTATATAAATTACGATAAATGGTTGCTGCAACTGGTGGGAGTTTAGCAATCAAATCCATTGCATCTTCATACACGGTTTCCCAATACTTAGATTTATGTACACCTTCAGCGTATGCACGTGCAAATTTAGATTCAGAATTGAGTGCTGTAATAGCAGCTGAGAACTGAGACATGGGATGTAGGTTTGATGGGAAATTATTTAACATTGTTACGACATGAGCTGGAAGGTCGGCACGATCAGCCCATTCTCTCGATATGGATTTTACCTACGAGTACACATTAATTTCTACATTAGCAATTTCATTACGAATTAGACTATACGAATAAGCTCCATATAATTTATTTGCTACTTTTAGTAATCCCAAACGACAGTTCATTCGAAAGCATTTATTTAGAAAGCACACTAACCTGATCTTCGGTAGGTATATCACCGGTAACGAGAAGCCAAAATAGGCCTTCAGGCAAAGGTTCATTACCACCTGGCGCCTTTGGTAATAATTTCTGGCATTCTGGTATAGAGTAGCCACGGAATCTAATTCCCTCATCTGCGTCTAGCACTGAAGTTTCGCAAACCAACCCTTTAATTCCTCGCATGCCACCGTACGCCTAAAGAATAATACACAATTATTTTTCCCAAACAAATTTTTCATTAATCATTTCACACTCACAAAAACATCACGCGAAAGAAAGACACCCTTCATGTCTTAATACGGATAAAAACAAAACATACGACAAATCAAAGTAATCACCATTTCGACGGTGACCTCTCCAATCTTGGTATTTCCATACTCCTTCCGGAAATTCTTTACGTTATCCTGCTCAATAGGAATCTTCTTGGATAGAACATCCTTTAAATTTGTACTCTCATTACGTGTGAAAACAGTCACGATTGGATTCAGCCGCTATTAGAAAACGATAAAAAACAAACACGATTTATTCACACAAAATTCAAAAAATGATCATAAGTATTATGATTGCTATACACGTACACCCCACAACCACAACAAGCAGAGCAGTCAAAAATGACCAGCAAATCCCACCCGGACGCCATAACCAGCACATAACTACTTTATGACGACGTACAGTAAATATATGAATATTTCCAAAAGCCAATAAGTAATACTAAGCTACTAATTACAACACAATCCAATTGAAACCCGATCCAATGACAAATACCTTTCTTCGGAAATAAAGGATAATTCTGAGTATAAATAAGAGGTAGGTTAATAAAATGAGCGAGAAAGCAGCCATTGATTTTGAAAAGATTCAAGTAATTATTTTGTATCGTGGACTTTGGAACATTTTATATTCCTTTGCCTTCGCTGGCTCTTTCTCTTCCCACATCCTACAGCTTCACCTTAATCGGCTAAAGCGTTTTTTGAATAAAAGCCAAAATTTTACAAACATACAAGCAAAGACCATCCAAGTTACCATTAGTAAAGACGCTAAGTACGTTTCTACATTTATTTCCTCCAATTACACATACCTACGAGCACTTCAGTATAGTCCAAGTGGGAAGTAACGTTGGACCACTGGATTCTACGCCATGTAAGCAGATTCTACTTGTACACGAGTGAAGGTGCCTACGAGCATATGATCTACCAGTATAACTTTCTCGTGACGGGTATTTTTAGGGATCGATATTCATACTCTACAACAACTCCATACTTACATCCACAACGGCACAAGCCAAAAGCCTAACCAAACAATATCCACACCGAATACCGAAACCGGGTAAGGTTATACACTAGTAGCAGGGCAGGGTAAATTCTATTCTCTGGTACATACTTTGAAAACTCGTGATAAAATATAGGGCAAGCTGAAAGTATGCACACCCAAATCAATATGCTGGCTATACAACACACACACACATACATCAACCAAGACTACCACTATCTTGTGACCAAAAAATGTTGATGAAAGTTGCACCTTTCGAAAATGAAAAATATGAATGAAAAAAGGTGAATTAATTGACTTACCTGTTTAGAAGCTGCGTTGGTGAGGGCACGGAATAACGCCATTTTTACAGATAATTGTAAAAATCTAATGGAGAGAGAATTGGTTAACTGGAGAGGAGACCGAGAGCAGTGTAACCTTCAGCCTTGGCTGAGCGAAAGGAAGAATTGCCGAGGTTGGAAGTGGATGGAAGGCAGAGGCAGAATTGGACGAGACGAGCAGCCACCAAAGAACAGCACAATTGACGTGTGACTGCTGGATACCGGGAAACTACGAAACAACAACTTTTTATCACAAGGCTCTCTTCTCTCTTCTCTTCTCACATTTCCCATTCTAGTCATTCCCATTCTACCTTTAAACCATGACGTCACGTCCTCGTAATCTAAACCGGCATGCCAGACAAACTTGGCTTAATTGCTTTGGCTCTACCTCAATCAAAACCTTCCTACCTTATCAGTTCACTTCACTCTTTACTATAGTATTGGCATGGCATTGGCAAACCGGATGTACACTTGTGAAGAAATTCGACTTACTTAATTCAGTATCTTGCCCTTTCATGTTTCCCATTATTACAGAGTGAAAGCAGAAAGGGAAAATTTCAAGGAAGGGAAACGCTGTCTGGGGCATTAAAAACAAACTTTTTCCAACACTACAAAAGCTGGAATCTTTGTAAAATAAGGATGTTACAAAATAATCATGTTAATAGTAGTTTTAAATGAACATTGAATGCATTCTATAATTAATTCAAGTATGCTTCGCTGTATGGTTCTTAAGATGCATCGGTTTTTACGATGTATAAACACTTAAACTTTTCCTCTCCACCTTTGGCTATTTAATTACGTAAAAAGAATGAAATGTGTAATATTTATATTTTATTAGCTCCTCTGAAAAATTAGAATAATAATGCTTGCCTAACTACATACCCACTTAAGCACACGTCTTTGATAGTGGTACAAAGTTAAATAAAGATTAACTGACGATTTCCTTTATTTCAAAGCAAAATGGAATTCTATCGTTATGTCATACTTTACTTTGAATGCGGTTACTGCACTGCAGCTTGCAGCTGCAGAAAAATACAGCAGCCTACTAACCCATAAATATGTAATATGTGTAATTTACATACTTTCATGGATATATACAAATTGTTGCGTACCTTTTTAATAAAAAAGGTGAACTTATTAATTCAATTCAATGTTATGCTGTGCCAAGATGCCAAAGGCAGGTATATGTAGGTAGTTACTTATTAATTTTCAAATTATGTGTACTTATTAAACATTTAGAAAATGATATTTAATTTAGCAAGTGATCGCCATGGTATTCCATAGATTTTAGAGAAATAGAAGTTTAATATGCAATTCCTGTTTCTATGTAAACTGATGGTGATTATTTGGCTTGAATTCATACTAAAGGTTTAAATGGATTTGAACAATCGAATGGCACACGAACAATATAAAAAAGTAACGTTAAATGATGGTTATTAGAGTATATTGGGGTCGACGGACAAAGCCAAGGCGGCTGGATCAAATGAAGTCCAGCCGCCTTGGACAAAGCCCAAACTTAATCTGGTTCAGAGATACAATTTTAATTATTCTTCTTTACCAATGGCCCATTGGTAAAGAAATGGCGATGGGATAAACCCGCCTAAGAGATTAAAATTCAAAACTCCTGAAACGAAAAAACATGAAAGAAAAATATATACTTGCGGTTATTACGGCTTTAAGACTACTTAAAAATGACATTTCACTATATAATTAATCCTTATTAATTTATTCTTATAATCTGAATGCTTAGTAGATAAGTACATAAATTACTTTGCTTGCATATTGAAAGCAGCTTTATTTCACCTTTTAACTGTAAAACAACACTCCCCAAAGTGTTGCACAACATTAAAAAATATTTCATTAGCATCCCAATGAAGATCAAGTTCAAGATCAATAGCTTTTGCACATAACGCGTATGGAAGTAATTACCTACTTACTCATTGCAGGTGGAAACGAATCATGTAATTACTTTGGAAGTAGAGCAATGCATGAAAATGAAATCATTGCATTCTGATTTCTGATATAATTTATTATCGTTAGTAGTGCCCGTATAAAATGTAACTAACACAACACTTTCACTCAATTGTCCATCCAATCAACTTCTTGTAATCAATCATTAATAATTTTGCAAAGATTGGACTCTATACAGTGTGCAATTTATACCATCCTCCAGGCAATAACAAGCCTTCGAAACCGGTGTGATGGTCCTATCCCTCTTTATATTTCGGCTAGCATGTGGTAATTATTTTTTACCAAGTATTTTCTTTGTTCATTGGTATGATGAGCCATGCGTAGCTAATACACTAGAGACAAGAACTGATTATTACATTACATAATTATAACTGTAATTATTAAGGGTGTATAGATTATGCAACCTAGGTATGTACCTCTAGGTAAGTACATAGTTTGAGTTTTTATTTTGTATTGTCTAGCTCACGCAATAATATACCTATCGATTTTCATTTCAAGGACATTAAAACTTCAGCCAAGGACAATATTCAGATCTTTCGTTAGTAAAGGTATAAAGGTAATGTAATGATGAATTATTTCATGCACAAACTCGGAGGACCTATTCAATTGCATTTAGGTAATCTCCAATCATTACCTACATTATCTATCTAGTCCCCAATTTAAATCGTTGCTTGAGTTTTTATGCTCTTTCTTTCATGATAAATAATACCTATCTAATGTGATAGGTATTATTTATTCTGCTACAATTTCAGTTTTGTTTTATAGCAAACTGTGACTATAAAGCACATTGTCGTTGAACATGCAATACTTACCATCATTTTGGAAACGTTATGGGGTTTGTACACAGGATGTTAAGTTTTGTACCTTCAACGACGACGATATATAAAATAGAGGTATATACTTTCATCACTGTGAGCTCATTGTACTTCCAAATATGTGCGTAAAGATGACTATAGAGATGTAACTTTTTTTTAAAAAAATCCCACAGTAATTTTATCCACTTTACGGTGACTCTGGAATACCTCCAATACGATAATATAAATCCATGGTAAATAGTTATAAGCAAATTAATGATATAAAGTATAAAGTATCACATTTTCTTTGGTGTATTCTTTTTCCTGTCCTCAAGGTTTAGATGGGCAAAGAAGTCACGGAAGGTAAGGTAAAATCCGGTAAGATCAAACCAAGACAGAAAATCCTGAAGGAGGCCAGTTTTATCAGAAAAAAATTATACCATCCAAAATAATGACTAAAGGCTAATATTTACTTTTTCCTTCAATTTGATATTACGGATCAGTTTCCTTTGTGCTTCTATATCAACCACTAAGTGAAGTTT